>JBBPLK010000188.1:0-40357 GCA_038089735.1 Exsudoporus frostii
CTTATTTATACCGGGACTTCTCCCGCGACTGTTTCCTCCCAACCTTGATCTACACAATATATCGTGTTCATCAATCTTCTCGCTTCGAAGCCCCTTTGCTTCTGGAAGCTCGATCTCTCACACTAGACGGGACTGCGCCACCGTCTCCCTTTCTTAGACGGGACTGCGCCACCGTCTCCCTTTCTTAGACGAGACTCCGTCATCGTCTCTCGAACCTCTACACAGGTGTAGAAGGTTGTTCGCTCACTGCTCGCACGACTCCACCAGTGCCTACGCGGTTTCCGCACGTCGCCTATATATGCCGAGTCTCCATCCCGGACCGGCAGAACCCCCGAGGATTGGTTAACACGAAAGTGTTAGTTGTTGATGTCACGGTTGACGTAACATCTAATCACCTGTGGATCACCGCCTCTCTGACCCAGTTTTCCCCTATCTCTATTTCATATAGGACAACGCCTCCTCGGCTGCACTCTCCTTATGTGCAGCCTCGTATTCCTTTTATATCCCATTTCCTTATTTATCTATGACCTGCCCTAAACTCCCTATTTACTATATATACTGGGGCTTCTTCCGTGAGTATACTCTAATCTTGATCTACACCTTACTTTGTGTTAATCAATCTTCCTTCTCACTTCGAAGCATCCCTTGCTTCACTAGATGGGACTGCGCCACCATCTCACTTACTAGATGAGACTCTGTCATCATCTCTCTAAAGTCTCGACACGGTCGTTGACGACTTGCTCGCTTGCTGTTCACACGACTCTGCCAGTGCTTAAGCAGTTGGTAGCTAGAGCCCAGGACCCTTGACTGTAGCTAGCTTGGTGAGCAAGACTACCAGGTTTCCGCACGTCACCTACACGTGCCGAGTCTCTGTCCCAGACCAGAAGAACCCCCATGGATTGGTTGGCATGAAAGTGTCGGTTGTTGACATCACAGGTTGATGTAACATGGATGAACTCTAGCCCAAAAAAAACTTGGATGATTGTGCCAAAGGCACAACAATCAATCAATTCACTATCAACACCAAAACATAGACCTACCAAATCCAAGCACAGTGCCGAAGGCACGATGCGAGGATTCGCCATCAACCCCCCTGTTGGACCGAAGGTCCAATAGCGAGCCTCTGGCTCGTGCCTGATTGGGGGGCGCTTCCGTGACACCTACCATATTTGGAGGGGATGAAGGCCCCAGAGGCGAAATACGCCGGCGGGAACCGCGAAAAGAGGGCGCTTCCGGCGCTTCCGGCGGTACAGTGCCTACGGCCGGGTTAAGAATATTAGAGCGGGCAATGCGTACGTACACTCTCGAGATGCACCTCCCTCTCGCTCTACATCTCCACAGCATCAAGGTCAACAACGTCGCCCAGGCTTCCTTCCCAGAACGCCCGTCGGCACCTATGGAATACTGGTATGCAACGATTCAAGGCATCCACGCCCCCTCCCTCGACGGATTCCCTGTAAGCCGCCGGCCTTCTTCGCACCCCACAACCCCCTCACGCGTCGCTTCTAGCCCGTTGTGTACCTGGATCTCCGGTGGTTCTACAGAAAACAGGACGTCATCGAGGTCGGACCCATCAGAAACGCTCAGCGGTAAGTACGTCCGACGAAATCCGCTCCCGTTCAACTCAACTTGCATCCCAAGAATCGTCGCCGCTATGCTCGATGGAGAGCTCGTCGACACAGACCATGCAACCCTCTTCGACTACCGATGCGTCGCATGTACGTACACCCACATCCACCTCACACCTCCGCCTTCTCACCCTCCTTCCAGCACTCTGCGAAATACGCACTTTCGACGAACAGGCCGCCGACGACTCGCTCCCGCTCACGTGTCGCGAAGACGGCGACTTGTTCACGCGATGGACCGCCCGAGTGCAGATGTCACGCCGACGAAACGGCGAGGGACATTTGGCTGACCGTAAGTCCTTCGCCGCTTCTCCTCATGCCGGCACTCAGTCGAGCCTAGACCTACAGCTAATGCATCCATCCAGAATGCCGGCAAGTCCTGTACGATCCCCTGTTCGAACAGAGGTACTGCTTCGAATGCGAGGGCTGGGTGCACCTCCAGTGCATCAGCACGGACCGGACCGTCACCGCCGACGCCATCCTTGAGAGGACCGTGACGTTGCCGGATCTGCCGCGGGAGGTCATCGAGTATAGCCTCTTCCCCACAGTCCGCGGCGGCGACCATCCGATCACCGGCAATGGTGTGTACACGCGCCTCGTCCGGTCGACACTCACCCGCCTACACACAGGTGGGTTTCTCCCGGATGACTGGAAGCGGGGGATGGATTTCGATAGGATTTGGCCGGGCCACGTGAGAATCAGGTTTTTCCACTGCCCGCGTTGTAACGACTTGTACATTTGACGTCTACCCACTGCGTAATGCAACCCCTGCCTGCTGCATTCCGTAGAGACCTGGGATATCGTGTGATCTCGGCCAGCTAAGGCGACTCCGCAGGTTCAGGACGGCAGCAAAAATCTGGGTCCCGGCAGACCTTTAAAAAAAGAAAAAAAAAGAAAAACCCGTGCGTATGGGAGCAGACGTAGGCTCAACACCCTTGTTGCGCAGACCCGTGGAAAAACTGACGGCCGTTAAGCAAACAACTCACCACTCAACTACGGTGAGAAGCATAGGCTCTATTCCGCGCGGGAACACGGTTCGCGTCAAATGTGAAGCCTAACTGCCTGCGTATATTTCTGCAAGCCGGGACATCCGCGTCGCTGAGGCGGAGAACGCTGCGGTAGGACGTTACAAGTAGCAAACTCTAGGGCGAGACGCAGCGTAACCTAACTTAACCGCAGCAGACCGCAGGCATGTAAAACAAGGAAACCTATACTCTATACCACAAAAGAGAAAAAAAGAAAAGAAAAGAAAAAAAGCTTTGCAAGCGGACGAACCACCTGGCACGTCACGTGTGCCTGAGACCTTATTCTAGTTTTGGGACGACGTTCCTTTCATCCTGCCCCAACATGTGCACTACTGCCACTCAACCCGCGTTATCAACTCCCCAGAAATGCCACCTCTCGACGACGACGCCTTATACCACGAATGCGAGGTATAGGGTGAAAGAAGTGTTCCAAATGGGGCGAGAAATGCGAAGTTACACGGTGGGCCCAATGCCTGCCCAGGAGTTCCTGGACAGGTTCTTCCCCGTGTCCGAGCTGGAAGGTTACGCCAAGAAGGCGTTCCAGAAGGGGACTTTCAGGAAGACGGTGGGGTGCAAAAACGAAACGTCTGCATACGGGCCCTTTGTAAGCAAGCTGAGGAGTTGAATGGGCGAGCAGCGGGCTGACGGTGGATAGGTTGACTCTGCTGGAAAACTGGCTCCAGAACTGGAGTTTATCAACAGTTCATGCCACGTGGACAGCTCGCGTCGAACTGACTTTAGCTTCCAGGTGAAACCGGACGTCTGCGTTTACAGCAAAAAGTCGGAAGTGCTTCGATCGGGGCCCACAGACATGTCGAATGTGGAGATGGTCGTGGAGTTCAAGTGGAACGATGGGGACGATCCGTTTGGCAGGGTGCGGGGGAAGAAGGAAGTTGGAGAGCGAGGGTTTTTACGCACCGCGAAAGCAGCGGCAGACACGCTGGGGCAAATCACGGCGTACGCATCGGCTCAGCTTGGTTCGCAATTCCGGACGCACTGCTACTCGGTGCTTATCGTGAAGAATATGGCCCGGATATTGCGATGGGACCGCTCTGGGGCGATAGTGACGGCGGCGATCGAATACGACAGGGAAGGTGAGCTTGCAGAATTTCTGCGTCGATTCTCGAAGGCGCCGCCTGCCATGAGAGGGGTCGACGAGACAGTTACGACGCCGGCTGTCAGGGACGCTTTAGAGGCGCGAAAAGAGTTGAATGTGGGCGAGGACGTGCGGATGTTCGAAATGGAGGTACCGAGCCTGACGTCAGACGAAAAGCTGCGGCTCATTGTGCCGGCCCCAACGGCACTGGGTTACAGCCCCCCTGGACGGTGGACTCGAGGGTTACTGCGTACGAGCCTGCAGGAAGGAGAAAAGTATACCTGAAGGATACATGGCGACTGGATTTGGAGGGGATCGAGCCGGAGGGGGAGACATACAAGCTATTGCATGAAAAGGGGGTTCGAAATATACCGCGATGCCTTGCTGGGGGGGACGTTTCGGTGACAGAGCACCACGCGACGCAGACAAACGAATACAGAGGGATGGAGTGGGGGTGGGCACCGAGGAAGCTGATCCTGAACCCGCATCGGCATTACCGGCTGGTGCTAGGAGTGGTAGGGGCGAAACTGACGGAATTCGGGAGCTCGCGGGAGCTAGTGAAGGCAGTTAGCGATGCTCTGGACGGTGAGGATGTTATTTTTGATGTACGGGACACGAATGGCTGACACGGAGAGTTGATCAGCACACGAGGACGCTTTCAAGAGCGGGGTGTGGCACCGAGACGTGAGTGCGGGGAACATCATCATAGTGGACGGAGGTGGGTTGCTGATTGACTGGGACCTCTGCAAACATATCGGCGGGGAGAAGGGAAGCGGACCGCGGCGAACGATGCGCACGGTAAGGGTGGAGTGTCGGAAAGGATGTGGGAGATGCTGACGTTCAGGAACGGCAGGGGACTTGGCAGTTCATGTCGGGGGCGCTGGTATACTTTAAAACGGCGCCACATACGGTGGAGGACGACCTGGAGTCGTTTTTTTGGGTTCTGGTGTGGGTGGCAGTTATGTACTCGCCGTCGACGTTAACAGAAGGGGCGCGGGCGCTTTTGATGGGGCAGACGTTCAACCCGGAGGCGGTGGACGGGTCAGGTGGACACGCGAAGGCGATGTTCTTACAAGCACCGATGGCACTGAGGACGATGCAGTTTCAAGACGAGAGGGGGGATAACTGCCGAGGGGCGCTGAAGCAGTTGTGCCTGAGGCTTGCAGGGGTGTTGGCAGGGCGATACAGTGGGGGGGAGTCGGGATCGGGATCAGACAGTTGGGAGGCGTTTACGGCGGGACCAAAGGCAACGCATGGGGAGCTGAGGGTGTTATTCGAGGGTGGGCTGAGGGAGAAAGACTGGCTGGAGAAAGACGGGTGGAGAAAACAGGGGGTGGCTCGGAAGGAGGAGGGGTCGTCGGAGGAATGGGGACGCCGGGCGACGAAAACGGAGTTTAAGGCTTGGAGGGAGGGTGGAAGAGCTGCGAAGAGGCAGCGGACTGAGTGGAAGGGGGGGGAGAGTGGAGGGGGGGGGGGGGGGATGGGGGGGCTGGGTCTGGGGGTGGGGCGGCTTCGGAGGGGGGGAACTGGGGGGGGGGGGGGGGGGGGGGGGGGGGGGGGGGGGGGGGGGGGGGGGGGGGGGGGGGGGGGGGGGGGGGGGGGGGGGGGGAGGGGGGAGGAGGGGGACGCCGGGACAGATTGGGATGAAATGGGTTCGCAGGGGGACGTGGGGGAGGCGTTGTCGGCGTCAGCGTCGGACGGGGAAAGTTTAGGTTAGGAGGAGTTGGGAAGAAGAGGATTGCGGGAGTTGATGGGGTGGAAGTGGAGGGTAAAAGTAAGTGCGAAGGCCGCAGATGTCAATTTGTGGTCGGGGGTTGTGAAGGGGCGTAATAAGTAGAGGATACTATCGAAAGACTTGTGAACAGATGGAAGCAGTTGGGAGCTTGCCTGATGCCGTGAAGCCGTTGCGCCTCCCCTCACTAACCAGTGCCCCGAGTAGAAATCTAAATCCCCTTCTCCGGGTGGAGATCTCCTGAAGAAGCTACTAGGGCCTTGCATTGACGGATCAGATCTAGTTCATCGGTGTTGCGAACGAACGAGAGATTCGTTCCATGATGGCCCACAAATCAACTTTCCCTAGGAAAATAAATGTGAATTCGTATACATCATGTTTTACCCTCCAACGTTCGCATTTCTAGCCTTAATCTTCTGTCCGTCTCTAATCCCAGCCCACCAGCTCAGCCCGAGGGACACGATGCATGCAACAAGTGTCACCTGTAAACTCCCCAAGTAACATGCCTTTCCATCAAAACACTGATGCTCCGAGGGTAACTCGCGTAATACCAAGCTGATCAATGACCGGACACGCGTCCCCGACAAGGAAGGTGCCGCATGGGCGTCCAGGTTTCGCCCAAACATGAGGGAGAAAAGGTTGCCCCCGAGGACGGGCGAGAAGGAGACATAGCCCCAGTTTTCAGAGAAGTGAGCTGGTGTAGGGAATGTGAGCTGATGCATATTAAGTCATCACACAGAAAAGTGGACCTACCGAGTCCAAACCACTCGATCATGATTGTTGGGTAGCTCCCGAACAAAGCTCCGTATGCAAGCCCCAATAAAAGAGTCGCTATCCACAATGTCTCGACCGAGGAGACAATCATCGCAGTCGCTTGGGAAATGATGAAAAGAAAAGAAACGATGCAGAGACAGTAGGCGCGTGGAAGGTGAAGACGGGTGTGCGCAGAATCCGAAATTAAGCCTGGTATACGATTGGTTAAGTTTAGACAAGCGAGGGGTGCAAAAACTTTACCAATTAGAATGCGTCCTGCGAAGTTTCCTAAACTCAGAATAGACACTTGAGCGGCTTGCCACTTGGAGGCTTCAATATCATCATAGACTGTATGTTCTTTGGCGTAAAGCGCTTGCGCGATTGAACCGACGTTGTTTATATCTATCGAGGGAAAATCAGTTACAACGGCCCCCAAAAAAGTCAAATACACTGACACATGAGACCAGTGCCACTGCCTACGAAAGGGAAATAAGCGTCGATGTCACAATCCATAACGATAGCCACCCACATATTGCCATGATCGTGAAGACAAGGTAGAAGTCTGGGGTGAGCCACAGTCCCTTTCCGTGAACATCCGGCAACTCGTCTTTATCCCCAATACTTTGTTCGTGGTGCGAATTCACTGGAAGGTTCAACTTGACAGCGGAGGGCGGAACGGGGACCTGATACGAGCTTTGTTCCTGCTCGTGTGATAGGAGCGGCACCGAATCTACATCCACCTCAGCATCCACGTCTGAATCTGATGCTACCTGCGATTCCCCCACAAAAACAACGGCATCTCCGCTCGGGATGGGAACGTACCCCTCGATCGTGGTTTCGCACCGCGCGGTCAAACTCGTCGGAGGCAGAGGAATAGGCTTGACGATGAATAGCCCTATGAGCATCGGGATAGCTGTTCCGAGAGCGAGGATTAACAGGAATGCAGATGTATCCCCGGGAAAGAGTGTGTGCGCAAGCAGCGAGAACCAAAAAGCCGAGAGCCCGAAACCCGACAGAACAAGACCAGTGGTAGTGGCACGCTGAGGATCATCAGCCGCGTGTATACACAGAATGCGGAAGGGAAAGAGCACGTACAGCACTGGACGGGAAACTCTTTGCGGTCGAATTGATAGCGGCGCCAAGCCCTGCATTTCCCCCCAAGCCTGTCATGAAGCCGCACGTAACGAGTAATGCGAGATGGAGTGCCGAAACAGTCGCGCCATTCCCTATGCCATCGTCATACATTTGCTTTATACCCAAGTAACCGACGAAGAGACAGATTGAGGCACCGATGAGCGGGATTCGTGGGCCCTTGCGGTCAACGATACGACCCCAGACAGGACCGGAGGTGTATACGCCCACTGTGGAATTATCAATCGAGAGCTAGAGAAATGATGAACGAATCCAAACTATTTCCTGCAAGACCAATGATATTAAGTTGTGTGTGTGATACTCGAAGGCGAGCACCGAGCTGAGGTGCATAGGCTGGCGGTAATGTTCATGGGAGCGGGAGGTTCGAGGCGAAGAACGACGCACCAGAATATATCTGTTCAAACCCATTAAATCACTCTCGGTGAGGGTCGTTGTTACCGGTGTAGTGCTAAGTCACCCACATAATTGGTTCCAGAGCTCAACGCGACGAGGACGGAACCAAGGAGCGTGACGATCCGGGATATGTTGAGCATTTTTCCTGATGCTACTGACAATTTGGCGTTCACTGGCTCCATCGTGCGCGTTGAAGCAGACAGTGGAACTTGATCTAGCTGCTGATAGGGTGATGGAGGGGAACAAAGCGAGTCTTGTGCCAGCACCGGAGTCAGGCACAGTGACTGTCGGAGCGATTTTTGTCAAGCGGCGTCATGTGGGAGATAACAAACTTGGCTACTCCCAGGCCCCCCGTACGTATTACCATCCCCAGACACAACTCGTGTTCGCTCTTGATCAGAATAGTGCCTGACAGATTTTCTAGGGATTTTTATATATAGATTTCGTCATCACTGGGCTCAGCAAAATTATTGACATGCTGACAGAACCTAGATAGGATACCAGCGCGAGTTGTCATCGACTTGTTAATATTCATTCGTACTACGCGGAAGCCAATGTTGCGCATTGTTCTTCGGCGCCGAAAAATTCAACCGGACCCAGACCCATTCCATTTCTCATGAGAACCAGAAGAGTCAGGCTTTCCACAGACTTGGACATGCCAAACCGGCCATCTTACCTCGCAAGTCATCTCGCTAGTCAGTTCGTTCTCATCGGCTACGGAAAGGATGCACCAACATGTCGGATAGCCGTTCTGTGAGTTGGCGGCGGACATTTGTTTGTGTCCAGGATATCAAGGATTACGCTCGGCAGAGCGGGAATATACGCTAGATGTGACACCCTTCTCGGCGAGTCTTCATCCTACTTTCATGTCCTCCAGAAGAGTTGGCTTAAGGTCCCGAACAGGGCAAGAGAAAGGACTGTATTCGTCTCGAAATCTTTCTCGTATTGATCCACACAATGAATCAGCGCGAGATATATCTAGCAACACTTTGCACCCCTCAAGCATGAGAAATCTGGCATTTTACAACGAGGAACGGCCATCTAGAGTACGCTTTATGATTGCTCGCTATGGGGTGTACTCATTGGCGTGCCCTTGCCTGCAGTGTACCTCACTCCCGGGTCGACACCAAGGATTTTGTCTGCTTCGGGAGAGCCAGCGAGAGGAATGTCCTTCCTGAGTGACACCTTCACGGGATCTAATCCTTCATTATAAGCCAGGGCAAACACAACGTCAAGATCTGGAATGAGAATTTCAATCAATCAGTGTTCGTCTCCTTTCTCTTGTTTTGCTGTGGTTGGATGCTCAAGCGCTCACCTTCGAGTGATCTTCCACCTGTCTCCGGGAAAAAGAAATACACCACTGGAAGAATGGCAGCATTGAGTGCTGCGAATACTATATAAGTCCTCCATGAGATATTGTTGAACGACGGGCCAACGATCATCACGACCACGAAGTTGAACGTCCAGTTGGACGCTACAAAGGGACTTGTCAGTAAGAGCAATCCGGGACGGGTTCTCATCAATACCAGTACTTAGCGCGTTCGTCGGCGCCCTTGTTCTTAATCCAGACAGCTCGGCACACTACAATAGAGAGAGTTTGTATGCAACAGATCAGTATCTAGTTGTCCAAGCGGGAAATGAATCAATACCCACATACAACCACGCCATACCGAGCCACCCGATTGCAAAGAACGTATTGAACCCAAACAGCATGATAACGCTCGCAATCTGCGCCGGCCCATTATTGATGCTACCGAGAATAGCCAGAAGAAGCATCACGATGCATTGCCCAAGTGTGCCAATCAGCATCAACATGCGCCGCCCAACGCGATCGATGAGTGCATAGGCGATGAATGAGGCGAGCATATATTCTATGCCATTGCATCCCGCCACGATTCGTGCGTTCACATCTGACAACCCCAAGCTTTGGAACAAAATGGTCTGGAAATGATAAGATCAGCGACCACATAACCCGTGACGGTCGGAAATCTTCATACCGCATAGCTGATCAGGGTGTTCCGATCAGGGAATCAGCACAATTCCTTTAACTTGTGTTGAATCTTACTAAGTGACGAGGTTGATCCCCGTTAGCTGTTGCATCGCCTGACACACAATGGCAATAACAGTTCTCCGGAGGTTCTGACTACGTCCGCCGGTCACAAGCTCTCTGAGCGATGCTTTGTTGTCACCTGAACTTGAAAGTTCCACCGCAACAGCTTCCCGAATGCCGTAGTATGTTCGCCGAACTTCAGCATCAGAAATAGGTTTGTCTTCCATGGCTGAGATGACTGCGATAGCCTTCGCATGGTGACCGTGCTTTACCAGCCTAGTGCGTGGTTAAGGTAATTACAACATCACATAATTGGATAAACCCACCACCTAGGAGATTCGGGAAGCTGTATAAATGGTAATAGTTTTCAGATCAAATTAGTGTAGCCGCAATGCGAGACTCACGAAACCTATGCAGGTAACTAGGATGAGTTCGAGAATGATCTGCAGAGCCAGCGGAACTCTCCATTGCGCCGAGGACCAGGTTACAAAGTACCTGTCGCTCACCATGTCTCCTTGTTCCGAATTTCTCGAAAAAATAATACGTACAAGGCAAAGTCCACCCACTAACGAGAGGATTAGTGAGACAGTCTCGTCACGACTACATGCGAAATGACGCACATAACTGTAGAGTTGGCATCAGTCCGTGCTCAGAAACTACAGAGGTATCTTGGAACGTACGCTACTGTCACACCGAACACAATCAATGTTCCTTCGATCATGATCAATCTTCCCCGCTTCGCTGCTGGCGACATTTCCGCATGATAAGTTGGAACAGTAGAAGTCTGTTGCCTAGAGTGAGACATCTCAGCGTGTCAAATCTGATCGAGTAACGCACAATTAAACCATTTCCCAACCCCGTGAAAATACGTGCGAATATTAATTGTGCGAAGCTATACGGCGTCGCCTGGAGAATAGCTCCTATTAGCATAATGGAGCCCCCGAAAATGAGCGTTCTGCGTCGACCAAGCTTGTCTCCAACCCAAAGATTTGATAGCGCGCCGAAAAGACAACCAACTTCCTTTTGAATACGTTCAAACCTCGACATGAAAAAGGAGCTCAGAGACACACATATATAGCAATAGTAAAACTCTGCAATGTCGCATGATTTGGGTGACTTGCTTCGACGATCACTTCGGGAAACATTGCTTCGAACTGATTTGATCATTAGATTCTAGAAACAAAGTAACATAGTGAACCAGCCTGGTTGGCCGTAAGTAGTGCTGACATAACCCCTTGGTCGTACCTAGTCCAACCAAGAAGTCAGTCGAGGAGATTCGGCATAGAGTATAGACCTACCCGAAAAGGGTAAACCCAGTTCCAGCCACAAAAGCAACGGCTGCAGTGAGCATGCGTCCTCGCAAAGAGGGTGCATGGGAGGCAATCTCAGTCTCGTCAATCTGAAGATCGTGGTTTTCAATTTCTTCATGCTGAGCTTTCTCTTCGGAGAGCTGCTGCTTGTCGGGCGCTACTCGGGTGGTTTCTGGTGTGGACATAATGGGATAATGGGGAATCCAAATCCACGATTTATGGCAATAAATACGAGAGTACGTCCGATGGACATGAGATTAATTGCCGTTCTTGTCTCACGGGGCGGGGTGGAAGCGGGATGAGAGGTCTGCTGACGAGGAACGACGAATCATCCGTGGAAGACGAAAGCAAGGTGGAGATACGCTCCTCGGTGGTCGCGAATTTGCCGTTCTGGGATCACGAGGTGTGGTCAAAGCGAAGTGATAGGTCTGCTGACCTGCAGCAAAGAACCATCCGCAAGAGACGAAAACCAGTTAGAAAGATACTTGCTTTCCGGAGTGGAGTCGGATAGACCATGGTAGATAACACGTAACTTCTACAACTTGACTCGGAGGACCGCGGGGCCGCTTGATTTTCCCGTGAAGCATATCAGTACGCGAGTCGCTTCTCGCCGCCTAGCCAGGATGGACTGGGAGCTGGGACTCGCTGGGGTCTGGTGATATGCGCTTAAGATAGCAGAGGCGCAAGCCATACTCCGAGAACCTGACACGGAACACCGATAAGTCGAGCCTATATAGGCTAACTTGGCAGCGGTGAGGACCTGATTTATGATTGCCGATGAAGAGCATGAATATCCTCTTATATTCTAATGTTAGTGAAGTGCGTGACCGACTCGGAATACAAGGTTTCGGGGAACTGGAAACTTGACTTTTCGGCGTGTGAACGGGTGCGGTGACTGGCTCGACTACAAGTTTCCCACAGCACCATTGGTCACGACTCACCCCGATGAAGGAACTAGTCCATTCCCATTTCGACTCATCTGCAGTACTATCCAGAGGGGAGAATAGTCTCCCCAAAGGCTAATCAGAATACGACAACGGACGACAGGATGCTATAGCGAAATTGTGGCAACCTACGAGGAATTTTAAATTAGGTGGGCTGTTCTTTACGATGAGGTTGAGATCTAGCAGAAAAGCTTAGCTCGATTACTTGTTGGATACTGTGAAGTAAGCCTCCGTGAGCGCTAGTCGTCGGTCAATGTGGGTCGAATAACCATCGTCGTTCGGCAGGACCCGGGCCAGAAATTCCCAATTTGTGACCGCTCCTCAGTAATTGTAGCGGCCAATGAGGTCTACCAGGATCCAGCGTTCAGCATCGGTCCTGGTAAACGTGTTCTATGTGAGGGGCATGACCTGCAGGTCGGGCCAATCGTTAGTCGTGTTCGAACCCCTCCAGAGTCTCGTAAGGTTGAACTGACTTCCGTCGGCCATGCTTGTGAGTCAGTTTTAGATCTCGTACACTAATTGATGGGCAAGACTGTACATTATCACCAATATGGAATTCTGAATCAGTATATTATATTTCACAACCAGTTGTTTTTCACCTTGAAAGGTCGGTTCATGACAGCCTCGTCAACTGAAAGGGTCTCTGACACAGCCTGCGTGCGAATGAGACCTGGGGAATGAGTCAACTACCAATCACGAACGCTGGGTAGAGCCGTCTCCAAAATCAGTGGCGAGTAGGTAGGGGTTCAACGTTCTATTTTGAGATATTTCATGGTATGTGGCGAAATGCGATCACTTGGTTTTACCTTCATTGAACTTAAAGAAGGGCTACGACTCAATATGACTCCACAGGGGGATCGAGTGTCCAATGCCCTAATTGACCTCACTGCTCAGTGCCAACAGAAATCCAGTGCCACCACCAGAATGGCGTTTTTTTTGTAATCCAGTGAAGTGACCATCTTTTTCCTGTAGAACACGAGGTCACAATTAGAGGTAGCCACTTTCACAATGCAGGTGAAAAATTTTATCCTGACCGCCGGAGGATTTGATTTTCTGACTTGGTGCTCACGGAACCGTGACAGTCCCGTCCGTCCGGTTGGCAAATTTCACAGATGGTTTCGTGTTGCGGCGCACCTTCCCTCCCAAACCATATAAAATACTACTCGATGTTCGTATCCTCGACAGAACAGCGATTACTTTCTGAATTCTCTCTGAAAAAAAAAAACATGCCATCTTACTTCGACAGACAGACCATCGGGAGTTCTCATCCTTCCCGTCGCCGTGTACCTTCTGGGCATCACAATATCGGAGTTCCTACGCCATTCACTCCAGTTGACGCCTCTCAGCATCGAGGAAGGGCCCAACAGGACCAGCACCAGTCTTGCCAATCGTTCGTTACTTCCCAAGGGCTCATGGGGTACGGGCATGACACTATCTTCGGCTCTATCCATCCTGCACTCACACACACCTATGACAATTCAAGATGCCCTCGCTGCAGACACCGTTTCACCTCTCAGGCAGAGTTAGATCACCACACCCTTGTCTGTGGCGCCGCCGCACTACTGACAGAGATGTTTACACCATATTCTGTGCAGCAAAACAATAAGTGCCAACGAACCCAGCCACACTTCCCACCCCCTCATGGCGCAGGCGGCTACCACCAAACCCAGAACCAAAATTATAACCAACATCGCCATGCCTGATCGGACCATTCCGATTACATGGGTGGCGCGGGAGATATGAGGAAAGGGAACGTAGCTTTCTACTTTTTTGATGTTGACCCGCGTCATTTCCTGTTCCACCCGTGCGGAATGCCTAGCTCCGCCGTCAATGCAGTTACGACATCGCAGCAGTCTTGTTCTGTCCTGAAGCCTCCCAAGTCTCGCGTTTCCACCACCTTACCTTGTTTTCGCTTTCTTACATATTTGTAGGGCATAGCTTTCTTCGCTTCCCGTCTAATTGCTCGCTGGCGACGGTGCTAGATATCTGATATCTTCGTGCAGATCTGTTTGATACAGGATACTCGGGCAGTTAGTGCTCTGTACGACATCCATAGATTTAAGTCTATTTTTTTCCCTCCTTCCAACTCCACTGAGCTCGACTCAATCGCACGTGCTTTCTTCGGAAGTTTGTTCCTGATGGATTGATTGATCGATGTCCTGACTTGCTGTGTCCGAACCAGGTTGCTGTACTAGCCATTGATGATCCAGTTAGTTCTAAGCTTTGGCGGGCTCACACGTACTGGTATACCAGCACCTGCGGCGTGGTACACCCACAGGATCAACAAAGAACTTGGCTTGCACGTACACATCCTATTTATGTTACTGGTAGTTGCTCGTGAACTCCGAGTGGACGAATAACTGCCAATCTCCGGGACTCCGGTGTGACATTAATTAAGCAATTCGAAATGACCCTCATTGAATGCACACGCGGAAAAGTAGCAGACAATAAGTCATGAACGGGAAGGGCGAAGGAAAAGGACACGGGAATTAAGCGGGCTAGTACCGACGACGGCCTCCTCCGGGTCCTTGGTATGGTCCGTAATCTGGGGGTGGACGTCCACCTATGAAACCGAATCAGGTCACAGCATGTCATATGAAAAGCACAGCTACATACGTGGCGGAGGCGGTGGAGGCGGCGGGCTTGGTCGCCGCGTGGCACTCGGGATGACAGCATTTCGGAACAGCATCATAAGATCGTCCGTCCTGAATATGGGTCCTACGAATATAAAACGACAAAAACACACGACACGAGTCAATTTCCATATGTAATAGCCGAAGGACAAGTCAAGGGGACAACACTGACCATCAAAGGTTCCTGGATTTGGCAATTGCCCGACAAACCACGACAGGACAGCAGGTAACGTAGTTGCTTTGTCATCGGGCTCTCTGTCCCTCTTCAGAGGATGAGGCTCCCTGATCTCTCGATCTTTCTCCCACGCTGCCGGGCTACCAAAGCGTCTCCTTGGTCCATCAGCGAACCTGTCACGGTCTCTGTCACGAGGGGGAGACATCGGCCTTGGGCGTTTTGCGGGCGGGGCAAATTCCGGCTTGACGGATTCTTCCCTACGTTTCAGCTCAGGCGAGGGCTGTCTCTTAGGAGGTGGCTGGGTTGGAGGCAGATGGGCGGCGGACGTAATTGACAGCAAGGAATCTGTACGCTTCTCGATAGACGAAATGGAAGAGGAAGCTCCGGCTGGCTGACGACCCGCCACAGTAAATCCAAGATCCCTCGCCGCAATGGCATCTGTGCCGAGATATGTGTGTCGCTGTGCAAAGCGCTTGATCGGGGGATCTATGACAAGGTTCGTTAACCCCATTTGTATGGCAACAGAACGGAACGCACCCGTTGGGTAAACCTCAGCGATACGCTTCTCAAGCTTCTGTGCAGCTTCGAGATCGCCAAATTGATATTCATAACGTGCCCACCTTTCCCAAAGCGGCCGAGCGCGCTCAGCGGAAAATGTTGGGATAACTCGCTCAAACAGCGCTCGGGCATCTAGAACACACCTATGGTCAAGGTCATCGTGAAGTAGAAGTGTGGAACAACGTACTGTTATCGTCGTTGACGGATATCAAGAAGCCAAGATATCTCAACACAAATTCAATCTCATCACCAAAGCTTTCCAGACCTTTCTCGAAGATACGAGATGCAACTCCCATCCCACCATCTTTATTGCAGTGATACTCCATCAGGGCTGTCGATGCTTATCAACTTCGCAGTTCATCATTCCCTCACACGGACATACCTGCGGCTTCGTAGACTTCCCAGGGTGTCCAGCGATCCTTGCGAGCTTTGGCAAATACTGCTCGGAATGTCTTGAGGTCATGCGCACGACGAGCATATCGAATATACATGATCCAAACAAGTCCATACTCTGTCCGACGCTCTTGTAGCTCTTTTGATTTAGGTGGTTTCTCGTCGGAAACCTGCGTGGCGAAAGACGCATTGGTTGACACCGTTCCCGCCTCCGTGAGTCCTATTAGTGAAGTACCAGAAACATTCGGAGCTCCCACAGGCGCAGTACGACCAAACGCATCAGACGAGAACGACGAATTGGCTGAATTCACTCGACTCTCAAGCTCTTCGACTTCAACACGCAGGGTGTCAAGAAGCTTGTCGAACGTCGTAGTCACTTCGCCATGTTCCTTGCGGGCTTCTTGCGCTTCGGCATACGCAAAATGCAGTAGGAAGCTCGTAGGGTTGGCTTCCATACCAGCTTTGAGGATGTTCATCGCTTCCTCCTGCTTACCGATACTGGTGGTCCAGACAAATGCCATGTACCTGTAATTGGTCGCATGAGTAACACGAAAATATGTACAAAGTAAGACATTACCATATTTCGCTGTAGTATCGCATGCGGATGACTGCCTTACGATAAACTCCTTGGATGCGGGAGATCAGCGTAGCTTTGTCTTTCTCCTCGAACTCAAGGGGATTGCTATCCTCCCATTTCAAATAGGTTTTCCAAGAACCTACAAGAGCTCTCTCGGCTGCATTGAATATTGGAACCGGGGGCAAGTATATGGGTGGTCGCGATGTCGACGACGCCGGAGGGGGCGGAAACAAAGGTCCAAGGTGCCTCTGCAGTTGACGAAGTACAGTTCGGGCTTGCATGTACGACGGAGATAAATCAGTCATAAATTTTTTGGCCTGCCTGACTGTGAGTGAAGTTCGAACAAGCCAAAAACGCATCATACCGTGATTTTATTCAACGAGCTTTCAAAGGTCTCAAGCTCAGACCAGAGCTTTTCAACATTCTCAAGCGGAATCTGCACAGCTCGGTGATAGACCTTACGAAGCGCATCCATCTTTTGTTGCTCCTCCCAAGTAGTCGTTGTCTAGAATCCCGTCTATGTTTGGCTTGATTAGAGTAGTGCCAGACGTACCTCTCCGGCTCTGAGAAACTGGATGTAATCGCTCCAAATTTCGCCGCTATCCTTGTCTTGGCCGATACGATTGAGGGCGAATTCATATGCCCTACTGACTGCCTCCCGACTGGTCGGAGATGTATTCACTCGTCTGAAGAGAATATTTCAATGTGCTGTTCATGTCGGACTCCAGCTGCGCTCGCGACTGACCTGACATAGGTGAGATAAAACTTCCAGAGATCGACTAGTGGTGAAGTTCTTAGGAATCTCTTGAACAATTCTTCAGCGTACTGGAATAGACCGGGACTCAAAAAGTGATTGAGGTACGCAATTTGGGCCGAGGACTTGATTCGGACATTTCGTCAAACCGCACTGCTTGAAGAGGGTGGAAAGACATCATACCGTGTTCGGATACGTTTCAAGCAAGGCTTCGTAGGTCTGCTTAATTTGTTCAAGGTCACCCGCATTTTCGGCGATGTCGACAAGCTTGTTCCAGCCTTCCGGGTCTTGCGGATGTTCACGCAGTTTCTCGCGGAGCGCATGCCACTCAGAAGGTGGGTCTTGCTGAGAATCTTGAGATACCTCTTGCTGAACAAGGTCAAGCCCATGGCCGTTTTGCGTGGCATTGGGGACGGTCGTTGGGTTGAGCGCGTTGAGGGCATTCAAAATTTCCTCGGCTGGCTGGGTCTTGTCGCCGTTTGAGCTGTAGACATCTTGAGAGGCGATTTCCGTAGGAGTCCCGTTATCGATTTTTATGTCTTGCTGGTCAGACATTTCCATCAAGTGGAACCGTCGAAAAACGTTTCAAAGGGAAGGTCGTAGGTTGCTCGAAGTCTTGCGACCGAGGTGTTACCGTTTCCCACGCTTCATCGACCCCGACCGATTCGTCCACAGCCACCTTTTACTAGTAGAACCTTCATCCAGACAACATGCCATTGCGTGGAGAGGGTCATTCAGATCTCGTCAGAGATGAAGCACCGTACTTCAGCTCTCTCGCTGAACTTGACACATGGTTCGCTCAGCCTCACGATAAATTGTCCGGAGTATTCCCGCATCAACCTCGCCCCCACGTCGATGGTCAGTCGGACAACAGGGGAAAATTACTGGTAGGACAAACATCTAACCTTAGTTGTACGATTCCCTCTGATCTGTCGATCAGGTCTGTCACGATTACAGAGTCAGTGGATAACTCGACTACTGTCCTGTCCGATCAGAGGACCCGGTACAAAAGTGACTTAACTTCATCTATGGATAGGGCGGATATACCGAGTCTCCTTCGGGATTGTGCTATACCTTCAATTTTTGGTCACTCTGCGACACATTTGTTTAGTACGTCGGTCTCAATCGCAGAGGAGTCTAACGACCGAGTACGTAGTTTCTCGCACCACCGGTTTACCGTCCCTCCATCAGGGTGGATTAACGCCGCGCATAAGCATGGCACGGGGATGCTAGGCACATTGTGAGCACGATCGAATCCATCATTCCATACTCCTCTCACAAAGCTTCCTAAAGGATATTCGAGGGCCCTGATGCTGAGCCAGATTCCCTTCAACTTATTGTAGGCCGCGCCAATTGCGTAATCACCGACAACAAGATACCCATCTCCAAACGTTACGCAGTCCTCCTTGCCGAATTAGCACACCAGCGTGGTTTTGACGGATATCTGCTAAACTTCGAGTGTGTTCTTCCGTACGCAACCAATCAGGCCCGTGCTCTGGCTGCATGGATGTTGTTACTCAGAGCAGAACTCAGAGCCAAAGTTGGCGCTCACGCGCAAGTTATGTGGTAAGTGGTTAGCTTGGTAGGTATCCCGACAGGTGAGATTCACAAGGCAAATCAGGTATGACAGTGTTATTTACGATGGCTCAATATCGTACCAAAATAGACTGAACGCTTTCAATCTACCATTCTTCCTTGCGTCTGACACACTTTTCACCAACTATTGGGTGAGCACCTATGCGACTGCATGGTCCGCGAGGTCCTGAGTGATATGCTAGTGGTTACCCAAAACTTCAGATTCGATGATTCAGTATTTCACGAATATTGGATGCCCGGTCCCGAATCCAAATGTGTCGACCGATGAACCTTCCTGCGTCGCAAAAAAGACCCTTCAAAGCATCTACTCAGGCGTTGATGTCTGGCCAGATCGTGGTCAATACGGTAACAGTGGTTTCCGCTGCTACCGTGCTATCACCTACACGAGCCCCCGGGGAATTAGCACAGCCCTCTTCGGGCCGGGATGGACTTGGGAGGCAGCAACAACGAACCCAGAACGAAACTGGAATGCGTGGTGGGACAACGAGCGGAAGCTGTGGCTTGGTCCCCTCAAACCTGGAGGGGTGGTTCCTGTCCCGGATTCTCCGGAGGGCGCCTTTGAGCCCATGACTACGTTCTTCCAAGATCTGCCACCCCCTGATCCGTCCAACGTTGCGTTCTACACCCACTTTTCTCCTGGCGTCGGTTACTCTTGGTTCGTTGAGGGAAAAAAGGTTTTGGATACAAAGAAGGGGTGGACGGACGTCGATAAGCAAAGCTCGATCGGTAATCTTGTCTGGCCATGGCCCACTCCTTCCTGGCAAGGTGTTCAGCCGGGGGATCCAGCCGCTTTCACTGCGTCGACTACCCTCGACATGACAGATGGCTATAATGGAGGAAACACGCTTAAATTGACCCTCACGTACGCGGGAGCCAAATCAGATCTAGAGACCATCAAATCCATCTGGTTACCCGTCCAATCCATCACTCTCACCACCGGACAGTTTGAAGCACGTGTCGTATACAAGCTCACAGTGGGCAGCGACACCAAACTCAATCCACACATGCATGCCAAATCTCTGTCAAAGGAAGAGGACAGCAGCGTGGGCCTGACCGTCGGCCAAGCTATCGTCTCTGATCTACCACACGGATGGACACAGCAGACCATCCACTTCACTTCCACCTCGACCCGGAACACCGCGTCGGTCGCGATAGGTTTCCTCCTCGATATCAAACCCAGGCATCCTTCCGCCAAAGTGACATGCTCCCTCTCCCTGGGCCAGCTTGCCGTATATCCCACACCGCCTTCCCAATCCGTGTCCGTCGGCACGCCTTCTATCACCGGAGCCACGTTCACTCCTGCCGCGCACGCGGCCGACACGCTCGAGGGCGTCCTCACGTGGGACACTGCATCCACGCTCACCCCAATCGATGTCGATGTCGACGACAAGGAGTCTACCATCCCAGTGTGGCTCCTCCAGGACACGCCTGCCTACCGCTTCCCCACGTTTGTCTACTTTAACGTCTATGCTGTGTCGCTGGACCGCTTTGAGCACGCAGACCTCGCCAGCGCGGTGTTTGTCGGCACTACGGGTCTCGATGGGCGTGCGAATAGATTCTATGTGGAGAACGCGTGCTTCCCTACTCGCTGGGACGGACAACGTGGGGTAAGATTTTATGTTCAGGGGGTGACGGATCGCGGCGAGGTTTTGCCTTGGGAGAGGTGCGCGACCGTGGATCACGGCAAGAGCACAGCTGGAATACAAGAAGTGTCTGACTATTGAACGACTACTAGGAGGATCAATACCCATCAAAATGCTGATTTCAAATGTGTTGCTACCTGGAAATCGTCAACAAAAGCAATATTGCTATGACGTCGGTCATGCAGGATACAGGCGATGTTGTGTATGTATGCTGTATGTACAATGAAAACAAGAGGCCAGAATGCAATGCTCAACATGGACACTGACGGTACTAAGTAGTTAGGAGATAAGACAGACAGAACAAGAAGACCATTTACTCAAGCAGACTATACGAGTAGGACTACGACACACTGACCCCTCCATGAGCAAGGATGGACTTTATGCATCCTTGCACGGTTTCCGAATCTCCTCCAGTCCCTCGTCGGTCGCCCAAAAGGACGCCCAGTCATCCCCATCTTGCTCACCGACTGACTGTTGCGGGTCGAGTGGGCTCGGCACCGGGGTCGGGGGACACTGGGCGAGGTACTTCTCCTTGATCTCTCGCTCCACCCGATCTGACTCCTTCATCTCATTGCTCCCTCTCCATATCGCATGCTCGAGCATCCGTCTCACGATGGCGCGCAACACAAAGTACACGTGGGAGGCGAGAAGTGCGACCAAGATCGCCGAGACGAGTAAATCCTTTGTCGCCACATACACGTGGTCTTCCGGCAAGCGATCATTCTCCGCAGCCAGACCATTGAATGGCGTACGGAACATGTACACCAGCGCCGAGTTTGTTAACGAAGAGAGCCACACCAAGAATGAGAGGGACTCAAACCATGGACCGATCGTGTCGGTGCGCACTGGAATTGGTCGTCTCACATGCACAGCGATCTTGAACGCGTCCGAGCGTGTTTCGATGTAGTTGTTCAGGAGCGACATGAGCGGTGCCAAGGGCCATATCGTCGACCATAGCGTGACGTATCCGAATTGGGTCACCATCTCGCTATAGTCGTCGAAAATGTCATAGTCGGGAAGGGATACTTCGCTGCGCACGGTCTCTAGGAACTCGCGCTCTTCTCGTGTCCGCACGTCGTCGCGGGCTTGTCCGGCTGGTTCATCATCAAAAGCGACGCGTTTCTTCTTCCCAATCCCTTTCCCACTTCCATTCCTGAACCCTTTCCCGGCGCGGAAGGATCCGATGGCTCGCATCACAAATGGCAGACAAACTTCTTGGATGTTGTCCACGACCTGACTGGTAACCGAGAACGCAAACATTTGCTCTTGTAACCTCGAAGGATTTAGCTTGAGTCGCGCTCGAGTAGTGTCCGCTTCGAACAGGCCGTGCGCGGTCATACTCCCTGCAGCCGCCTGCGTCACTGCTCCCTTGGGAACCAAACTAAACTTCAAGGTATCATTTATACTGAGGTTGAGCTTTTCAAGGATCGTGGACATTGCTCCTTGTGGACCAGAGAAAAGATGGAACTGGACGTAGGACATCACCCACTCTCCGAATGGGACATAGACGAACGCAGAAAGCACGAGATTGAGATAGGCGTTGATAGCGGATAAAGTGAATACTTTGATGCTGAAGGAACTTGCGTGACTGGATTGGTGTGCGTGATTCTCCCAGTCCGTATACCGCTTCGCACTAGCCTTGTATACTCCAAGCAGTTGTGGGACCAGTGCTGTGAAGAGAAGAGTCGGACTGAAAGCCTTTGGAAGAATATTTGGGATTAAAATTCAGAACGTGGGCCGGCCCGAGAAGACTTACTACAATGCGATGGCCAGGACCCTTGTATAGCGTAGTCACAAATGCCTCCAGGATGAACACGCCTGTTAAAACAACGGAGAGGGCGATGGCGAACAGTAATATGACGGGTATGCTCGCCATCTTTCTGGCTTCTTTCGTCCACCAAGGGAGACCAGGAATATAATCTGCCCTTCGCTTCTCCACACGAAAAGATCCACGTGTGCACCATCGAACGGAAAGGATGCGTTCTTGAAGACGCCACCATTCGACAAACACAACGGACCATATGAATAGGAGCGTTGAATAGACGACAGAATATGGTGTGCCAAAGAAATAAAACAGGACCCCGAGTACCGAGGGGAAGATAAGGGCGCGCGTATATGCGGTCAGGAAGAAGAAATAGAGGGCGATAGAGTCGCCAAACTAGATCTTCGGTCAGCTCGCTCAGCTTCACTGTGGAGCAGGGGGGACAACGAAACGCACCTGATCTCGCACTTTTTCGAGTTCGACCGAAGCTATCCTATGTCGCGTCCATAATCGTATCCACTGTTCGTTGAATTCGTGGTTGTGGAGCGCCATGACGGATTGGACGAGGTCCCATTCTTTGCAGCCCGGTATGATTCCCAGACCACCATCATGTGGGGTCGACGTGAGATAGGAGTGCACGAGCCGTACGCGATCCGCGGAGGAGAGAGGGGCAGAATCGAGGTCTGCTTCTGCGGAAGGCAGCCTCGACATAGGAAGACCGTACAAAAAGTCGGAATATCTAGGGTGGAATACGCACGCGTGATTGAAAAACGTGAGCTTAGCCTGGTATCCCAACAAAGCCAGGGTACGACTGACCGTTCGCGATGAACTAATCGAATGAGGAGGTCAGGTGGACAGGTGACCAGGACGAGCAGCTGATCCTGGTTCTCCCCACGGCGCCCGACTGCATTCAGGCCTGCCCGAGTAAGTGTGTCCATGAGCGCTGTGTATTGTCGTTCTGCTCTTGCTGCATTTTTTCGTGTCTGCTCCTTGGATAGCGGGGTGCGTTTCGAAGCTGCCCGAAAGACGACAACGACGTCGACGTGCGGGGGCATTCTATGCGGTTACAGCTGATGCCACCGCGTGAAGGGTGTAATTGCCGTGTGAGGATGAACTGGTGGTGTCGTCGACCGTCATGAGCGCTTGAGCGTCACAGACTCGACCGGCACCGCCACACTGCTTGATCCCAACTTCCGCGGCACCCTATCATCCAGCACGATAACTGGTGTCTATTCTCACGACGATCGAGGACGTCATTTGCCACACATTTTACTGCCACCAAGAGTGGCTATAGTACATGAAAAGGAAAAGTGCACCATAGTTATAAAGTTAACGAAACCCACGGACGGCAATAAGTGCAACCCCATGGAACAGGTGGACACCTTTGTGTGCCAGATAAGATTTTGAGTCCCCCAAGCCCGGCGCCAGGACAAGCGACAATCACGACCGTGCGTAAGGGTGGTAGCTGTGCTGACCACGTTGGCCAGCACGCTGTGGCCCCCCTGCGCCGCCTCCCTGAGCACCTCGAGGTCCGCGGGGAACATTAGGGCCCAGTCCACTTGGGCCAGTCGGTGCGCAGCCCTGCATCATCCCCTGCCCTCCTCTCCCCATTCCACCCCCCACCCCAGGACCGCCACCACCACCGCCGGCCATTCCACCACCTCCCATTCCACCTCCCATACCGCCACCCATTCCCCTGCCCATGTTTCCCATCCCTGCACCATACCCGCTTGTGCCCATCCCACCGCCCATCCCACCGCTCATCCCACCCATCATGGGGTTCATGCCGATGCCGCCCATCATACCGCCTGCACCAGCCATTTGGAACATCCTCGTATACAGCTGTGCCAATGCCTGTGGGTCGAAGGGGGTGTTTCCCGCTGGAGTCCCGCCAATGGGGGAGTTGGCTTGAACGGCAGGGAAATTAACACCACCACCTGTCTGTCCATTAAAGCCAGCACCCGCTACTACCGCATTCCCACCGGCGCCGGCGCGAGGGCCTGCGAATTGTTGTGGCGCACCGTCCTCTTGGAAGTGGTCTCGTTGATACCGCGGTTGGGCCAATTTTACGTCGATCTGGAGAGTCGCAAAGTCAACGACCCCGTCATGTCCTGCAGAGCGTTGAAACGTACCAGTTTACCATCAATCTGTAGGTTACCAAAGCCTAGGAAAGGCTGGACGTTGGTATCCTCAAAGGAAACAAAGCCGAAACCTTTGCTCCGCCCCGTCTCGCGGTCGAGCATGACCGTCGAGTCGATGACTTTGCCAAACTGAGAGAAGAATTCACGCATGGATTCAGACGTCACGCTGCCTGCAAGACCACCAATGAATAACTTGGTCGCTCGTTGATGCTCCTGTCTTGGTATTGCCCGTTTTGGATCAATCTTCAGACCATGGAGGAAAGACGCGTATAAGCCGAACGTAATGCACATAATAAATACAGCGATGTACGTACAATCTTGCCATCCAGGAAGTGTTCCCGTACCATCACTGCGTTAACGCTCGCCGGTTCTTCAAATGTCAAGAAGGCGAAACACCGTGACCGTCCAGCAGCATCGCGCATGATTGTACAGGCATCTACTTTACCGAACTGCGAAAAGTAGTTCCTGAGAGAGTCTGGTACGGAGAGACGATGGTTTTAGTACTACTGAATGGTTACAACAAGATTAATGACGGTGTAAGTACCATCGGTTGTATCCCAGTTGAGCCCGCCAATGAACATCTTGCTATAGATAGTAATTCGAGTTTGGCACGCGTATACGGTTGACAAGGACGAACGCCGTAGACGATGGAGATATAGAAAAAGCAAGGTTGCTATTAGTTATCTGTAAAGGACAGGAGACGTTATGACAGAGGAAAAATGAAGAGCACGCTACTGTCTCTGAGGGTTGTTTTTAGCCTAGCTTAGACTAGACTGTACGCTAGAGCTAGCCTAGTCCTAGTCGACAGACTTCCGAGTAGCTAGGCGAGACGACGATGGACCGACTACACTTTCACTTGGCGACAACCCAGCAATACCGTCGAGCGCAGTGACGAGACAGGACTGGCTTCCATGATCAGTACGAGAATTGCAACAACTCACCCTTCGTCTTTCATTTCCGAAGGCCGTACGCTGCGCTCGGGCATATGAGGACGATCATACGAGCCAGAATGCGAAGCGTCTACTGAATAATCCGACGGTTGCTGATACGTGGGAATCTGCTGTGGCGCATTTTGCAGCGAGGGACCCAATTGCGCAGACATTGCAGTGTAGTCGTCATTGGATTCCATATGTTCGGACTTTATTGGTTGAGGAGCGGTAGTAGCTACTTTAGGTTCTTGCTTGACCTCGGAGAATTTCACAGCTGGAGGAACAGGAGTTTCTGGAGGTACCTCTGTTTTCAGTTCTTCCGTTTTGAGTTCGTGTGCTTCGACAGCAGAGGCGAAATCTGCCTCGTCGTTTCCATAGAGATCTACCAAAGAGACGTTAGGTACAACAAAGGGAGGTCCAAAGACAAAATACCCACCACCGTAGAGGTCAGCATCGAGTTCAGACATCACTGTTAGACGTGGTGGTAGAGGTCAGAGATGAAAAAGCGGGAACCGTGCATTAGTCATCGTTAAAAGTTCACACGGCACTTTCCGCGCCGGCCCGATGTTGAGTCAGTCGGGGGTAAATTTCGAGGTAAATTTCCTCCAATTCCTGCCCCTGTGAACTCCCCTTCAGGATGTTCCCAGTTCACATCTTGCTAATTTTTTTTATCACCCTCGAGGAGTATCAATAACATTCATGCAAGACAGGGTGACCATCGGGATACTAGGCAAGTGGCGTCGTCTCTTCTGAGAAGAAAAATCTGATAGTTCATCGTCAGCTCTTCAGGGAGCATTCGCAGAGCATGAGACTGCTCTCCGAAAAATATCCTCGCCGGTCAAGGTTTTCCCGCTCCTAGTACGCACCCCTGACGATCTCGTCAAATGCGACGGCTTGGTCATACCAGGTGGAGGCGAGTGCCACGTTGTCTGGTCGATGTTCTCGTTTCTTACACTCTGCAGAGTCGACAACGATCGCTCTTCTAGCCAACCTTGCAGGACTTCTGCAGCCGCTGAGAGACTTCACCAAGACAAAACCGATCTGGGGTACCTGTGCGGGTGCGATTCTCCTAGCGCAGGCTGTAGAGAATCCAAAAAAGGGTGGACAAGAGCTGTTGAATGGGATGAGTATCACTGTCGCGCGCAACGGCTGGGGTTCCCAGGTTCGTCCGGCTGATGTGCAGCTGCGCAACTTGAAGTTGATCACCTTTATTTAGGTGGAATCTTTCGAGGCACCATTAACTGTTGAAGGGCTGTCAAACCCACACAATACTTTTACTGGTATTTTCATTCGTGCACCGGTATGTATCCGTTACCCATATGCCATGCTTGGTCGACCCGACAGTCTTCAGGTCATTAAAGAACTAAATCCATCGCCCGACCAACCGCCGATACGCGTTATCGCGCGTCTGCCTCTTGGGGTAGTCCCAAAGTCAGAAGCAATCACGCCCCTAGACAACGAAGATGATCCACGAAGAATAGTGGCCGTCCGACAGGGAAACCATTTACTCACGACGTTTCATCCAGAATTGACCAAGGATGGGAGATTCCACGAATATTTCGTTCGGGCTTGTGTGACTCCTTTACTTTCTCGCTGAGTTGTCGTGTTACTTCTCTGACAATGTTTCCCTCTTGTACACACGTGATGCGGGGCATACTAGAGCAATCGAGCCATTCTTTGACAGGCAATGATCGATCATTGTACTCGGTGATGTTTGCAGCCAAGTCGCTGCTAAAATTGTAGACCATACCTACGATTGGCGAGATCTGCATGGTATTTTCTGCGACTCACGCGACGTCTGCGTGATCTTCTATTTATATCAGATTCTGCGCTCGTCTTGAGGTGTAAACATAGCGACGTGCGACGCCACGGTGGATTAGGCTGTCACCGCCTCGAGTAAGCGTACGTCTTATCACGCTTACCCGAGGGGCCGGCGTACGCTCGCACGACTGAGGAGCCGAACGGTGCTAATAATACTGTCTATCCTCCCTGAGCATGGGTATATCTACTGCGATATCATGACGCATCCCACCTTCTTCTCTCTCCTAACAGTTCACCCAGCGAGCTCGTTTTACGTCGAAGATGGTCGTACTCGCCACAGCATTCGTGGCGTTTCTCGTGGTTGCTACCACTGCTAGTGCGCGGATGATGCGCAAGGAAGACGTTAGAGCACGTCAAGCAGAGGCCGCAAAGCGATGGCAGCGTAGCCGTGGACCCAGCTTCCACTCAACGAACGTCAAACGAAGCAGTGTGCAAAACATCACATTCACGAACCCCAAGGCATCCGGTGAGTTCGGGAATGCAGCTGTGGCTCTCGGTCGTAATCTATGATCCGAACAGAGTTTTGGGTCGACGGAAGTGCTCTTCCGTTGGTCGATTTCGATGTCGGACCCAGTTGGGCTGGTCTGCTGCCCATCAGCAGTGATGCGAACGAGACACGCCAGGTATGGTGGACCTCACCGAGTTCGCGGGATGTTGATGCTTCCATATGTAGCTCTTCTTCTGGTTCTTCCCTCCCGGTCCTGAAGGAAGCCTCGATGACCTCATCTTTTGGTACGGTGACCATCTAATAAAACGGGTTTGAAGTAATTCTTGGTGTAGGACGAACGGCGGCCCTGGATGTTCTTCGCTCGAGGGCCTCCTCCAAGAAAACGGGGTCGGTACTATCTTCCATCCCAACTTTATCCCAGGTTTTAATGTCTTCGCTTAGCCCCTTTCGTGGTCCTGGGGACAAGCACATGCCACGGTCAACGAATATAGCTGGACGAACCTTTCCTCCGTTCTCTGGGTTGAACAGCCCGTCGGCACGGGATTCTCACAAGGGACTCCAAACATTGAGAACGAGGACCAACTGGCCGCACAGCTCGTCGGATTTATGCAGCAATTCCTTGAGGTGTTCTCCGAGCTGAAGGGAAAGAAACTCTGGTTGACAGGCGAAAGTGTGAGCACCCCCCTTTTTTTGTTGGGATGGGCAACTCAGGGATCGTGTTTGGGCTAGTATGCTGGCACTTATGTTCCTTGTGAGTTGGATGGATAACAGTGATCCCTCGCAAAACTTATCGTTCGTTAGACATTGCGAACTATATCTATGAGAACCCGACTCTGTTGGATGTTTCTCTTCAAGGGATTTGGATTAGTGATCGTGCGTGCTCGTCGGTTGTTGGGGGCATTCATGTTTGAATGGCGTGATCCAGCATCGCTTTCGTGGGACGTCGTGCAAGAGGAGATCCCTGCAGTGGACTTTGTACACAAATATCAAGGCCTGTTTTCTTTCAAGTAAGATCTCCTCCACTTTCTCCCATTCCATTCTCACATCAAACCCACACCAGCCAAACGTATCTCGAGTACCTCGATCAGACAGCGGCTACCTGCAATTACACCAACTATGTCTCCACCTACGTCAAGTACCCACCGGAAGGGCTCCTTCCCCTTCCGGGAGACTCTGTTGAGTTTGCGGATGGATGCGACGTCTGGGATGACATCTTCAACAACGCGTTGATAATCAACCCGGCGTTCGACATCTATCGTATCTGGGATACGGCAAGTCATGATCTGTGTCACCGAGCGATGAAAACCTAACGTCGAACAGTATCCGATCCTGTGGGACGTCCTCGGCTTCCCGTACGCGTTTTCTCGCGCTGTCATCGCTTTTCCCCTACTCATGTGGCGTATAGAGGTTCCTTCCCGCAGCAACAATCGCCGATTTATTTCAACCGCCGAGAAGTCAAGGAAGCAATCCATGCGCCGGTCGATACGGAATGGCTCGAGTGTTCCAACGTCAACGTGTTCCCGAACGGAGACGGGAGCTTACCGCCGGCATTTACGGTGCTTCCGAACGTGATCGAGAAGAACGTGCGGACTGTGATCGTGCATGGGTTGGCTGATTTCATATTGATCGCTGAAGGGTACGTCTTGCCGCAGACCTCATGTCGTCGTGGTGATTAACGTACGCGACACAGGACGCGGATCGTGATCCAAAAGTAAGTCAACTATCGTACCGCACAAAAATTAAAAATGCGACGTATGATCGGCTAACACGCTTCGTTCGCCGTTGGCACAAACAGTATGACGTGTACGTGCCTCGAAGCTCCATCGAGATTTTCTTGACGACGCGCGTTTCCAGGGAATGGGTTACAAGGGTTCCAGACCCCGATCGCCAACGACAGCTTCATCGTCGACGGTGTCGGGGCATACGGCAACATGCACTCCGAGCGCGGATTGACCTACTTTGAAGTGGATCTCAGTGGACATATGATACCGCAATTTGCACCCTTGGTGAGTATGGCGAGGGACAGGGGGGTCGTTGATGTGGCTGATTCATCTGTTGCTCGACATAGGCTGCGTTCCAGATCATGCAGTACTTGATGGGCTTTAGGGATACGCCATAGAGGGGGTAGTAGTAGCCGTCGTCTTCGTATAGTTTGCACACACATACGACGGTGACGACATGTAGACCAAATGTATTAAAAACTCGGAAGTGCAGACTGATAGTCGGCGACAACCTTGCTTGCACACGGGAAGTATAGATAGTGACTCCCACGATAGTGGGGGAGGGTTTTGTCTGCAACAGAGTGAGTGAGTGTCTCGACCATTTAATGTCCTTGGTCCAGAATTCGTAAATGCTGTCCAGTTCGCTGTTCTTGATGGAAAATCAGGATATTGTATGCTTCCCCTCTCTCACTGAACAAACATCAAATATCACAGCTATCCAAGTCTGGATGCTGGATGCTTGAACACACTGGCTTCTATTTTGTTTCTCTATTCTTTTGCACTGTCCTTCTCGGTGGTATTTGCTTATGATCATACATTTTTCCGTGTGTCTCTGGAACCCCAGCAACAACAATTACCACACCCCAATTGAGCCCTGATCCAACACCTAACATTTGCAGTATCTCACACAGGTGTCATTATTGGCAGTGTCACCACCAGCATCATCATTATCATAGCTCTTGTTCAATTCCATATCTGGAGAACTTGTTGGACCTAACTGTACACTTCTACACTAAATCGCACTACTGATATATTATCTTGCTCTATCTTGCTATCCTATGTCATCTTGCTATTGCAGCGTGTCACCAAAACACGCACTTTGTTGTTCTTTATTTACTATCGCATGTGACTCATAGTTCAGATTGCTCATCTTGGGTGGAACATCCTCAGCCATCTTACATCCATAGGCTGAGGTATGCATCCACCCATTCTACTTGTTACAGATCACTGACAGTTACTCTAGTCACTTCATGTCATAGGTAGCTAGTCAATATTAGCCATCTTACATCCATAGGCTGAGTCACTTCGTGTCATAGGTTCCTTCAGGTTATGAGCCCCGAGTTCGCCCATTAGGCAACTCGAATCATGAAGAACCTAGACACAGCCGCATTTCAAGCACCTTCTCGAGTGATCAGGAGCTCACACAGATCAGGACCTGTGCATCATAGGAAAATTTGAAAATGTTCCGGAGTTAACTGGAACAGAGAACTACTACAAATGGCGTTGACAGATGGAACATCTCCTCCTGGGTGAAGGCGTCTATAATCATGTCAGCAATGGAACCGATCCAACCGACTTCATAAAATTTGCAGTGGAGATGCTGGAGCCAATCTTTCCAGACAGACCTTCGATTCGTGAAAGGGAGGAGATGCAAAAATGGATTAAAGATGATGGACTAGCAAAGTCGATCATCTTAAGGAAAGTCAGCTCCACTGTCTTGTCAATCGTTCCTGATGACATTTCCATTACTGCGTGGGAGATCTGGGCCTTCCTGGCCAACCTCTATGACCGAAGCGACATTTCCCTTCAGTTCACTATTCGAAGCCAGATCGCAACTCTGAAGATGCAAGGAGCAGCTGATGTGGAGAAATATGTGGTGGCGCACACTGCAGCAAATGAGCGTTTGGCTCGTATGGGGGTTAGACCACCAGAAGGTGATGCTATCTACGCATTGTTACGGGGTCTACCATCCAGTGGCCTGTGGCCTCTAGTGTGAAAAACGGTCGAGTTGGAGATGCAGCAGAACAGTCAAGCGGTGCAGGCATACGAGACAGCAATGGGGACTGGTCCAGCGAACTTTGGCATGCACATCAGAGGGATGAGTACTGCATCAGCACCCGCTACGCTGCAGATGGCCACGTTGTCTCGATTCAGGTCGGCGAACCCATTTCTTGCCCTCATGCATGCAGCGGTGCCAGTTTGCCCATACACTTTCCAGGATGCAGTATCCACCATCGTCAGCGAGGCAACTCAGATGTTGCAGGAATCCTCTCCTCCAGGGCCAGGGTCGGAGTTTGCGAACGTTGCACATGGGTCCAGAACTGACAATGTCAACCCCACAACTGGACTTCAGAAAACCAAGAACAACCTGAGTGGAACATACTGCACGACGCAGGCTTGCACTGCACAGAAGCATTGTGATCATGACATGCCGCATTGTTATGGAGTAGGGGGTGGTATGGAGGGACAGGCACCCTGGCAGAAAGCCAGGAAGGAGAAAAAGGATAAGCAGGCGCCGGGTAATCTGGGCATGTCTGTCGCAGCAGCGGTGACAGCAGTCACACACCACTCTCCACCTCTGTCTTTGTCAATGACCCCCCCCACTGAAACGGTAGCATCCACCATCTCCGTTCTCCCCACTGACAGCCACTTTCATGAGCTCTCCTGCATGATGATCAGCGAACTCACATCACCCAAGGTTGCAGCCTTCTCCCATGCAGTCATCGCAATCATCCTCGACTTTGGAGCCACAAGTCATCTCATCCACGACTGCGGGTATTTCTGGTCATACGTTGCCGATTGGAGCATGCAGATGAAGACAGTGAACCATGGAACACTCGAGACAGAGGGGTGTGGGGACTGTGTGGCGCAACTCACACTCGGTGGCAGGCAGTTTCACTTGTGCTTATCAGACTGTTTGTATGCGCCTGGGGCGATGGTAAACCTCCTGTCAGTTGGGAGGATGACAGCAGCAGGATGGGAGCTTCGATTCAAAGGAGATCCGAGTCGTTGTGAGCTGCACCACTCCAACAAGCATCTGGGGGACGTTCCAATGAAGCATAATCTCTGCCAGCTGTCAATAGAATTTCTTCGTCCCACACCACCTGTCAGGTCCATCCCAGTACCCTTTGCTGCATTCACCCCAAGCAAGCACACATGGGACCTTTGGCATGCCCACCTCGGCCATTGTTACGTCAACCGTGACGTCAACAACTGACACCTTCGTGTCAACCAATCCTTGGTGGTACTTCCGGTCCGGGACAGAGATTCGGCACGTATAGGCGACGTGCAGAAACCAATCAGCCTTTAGCTGAGGTCAAGGGTACGAGGCTCCAGCTACCAACCACTAAGGCACTGACGCAGTCGTGCGAGTGGCGAGCGAGCAAGTCTCTATGCCGTATAGAGAGAGAAGGGAGACGGTGGCACAGTCCCGTCTAGTAAGAGCGAGAGGGCTTCCAGAAGCAAGGGGCTTCGAAGCAAAGGAAGATTGATTAACATGGAGAACAGTGTAGATCAAGGTTAGGGAAAACAGTCGTGGGAGAAGTCCTGGTATAAATAGTACTCTATGGCTTTAGGGCCAGTAATAGATATAAAAGGAATAGGACTAAATAAGGATGGGTGAGCTGTGCATAAAGGGAACACTGCCGCGAAGGCATTGTTCGAGAGATGAAATGGATCGGAGGAAAATGGAATAGAGTAGAATGGAATGGAACGGAATGGGAGGATGCGGGTGGATTCGGGATAAGAGGGGGCAGGGAGTAGAGCCTCCTAGAGGGCGATACTCGGGATTGGTCCTCCGACGAATTGGTCCCAGATCTCCGAGGAGATCCCTTCGTCGTTAATGATCATGTCCCACAGTGTTTGAGAGGATGGGGAAGGTGGGAGATCGGAAAAAGGGTAGGGGTTGGCCACATCTGTAACAGCCATCTTGGGGGAGATCTCACGAAGATCATTCCTTCTGTGGCCACCGGGATCAAGCTCGACAGTTCTCCTTCACAGTCACATTGTGAATCCTGTATTGTTGTGAAGCATCCTCATCGCCCCTTCCCTCACTCATTGACTCCACCAGCCTCGCAGTTTCTGGAGCTGGTCCATACCAATATTTGTGGGCCGTTTCCCACAGCGACGCTTCATGGGAAGCGGTATTTTATAGTCTTCCTAGATGACCACACGCACCTTCTCAATGTACAGCTCTTGGCAACGAGAGATCAGGCATTAGAGGCATGGAAGATAGTTCAGGCGCACTGGGAGAACAAGTTTAATCGACAGGTCAGGGCATTACAGAGTGACAACAGAGGAGAATACATCAGCGTCGAATTCGAGCAATACTTGCACGAATGGGGGATCGAACATCGTAAGTCTGTACCCTATGCACATCAGCAGAACGGTCGGGTAGAGAGGGCGATTCGCACCATTGAAGGTCATGTGCTTGCTGTGCTTGCACAGGCTCGGTTGTCAGCAGGTTACTATGGGGAGGCTGTTCTCTATGTTGCTTACCTATGGAACCTCTCCCCTTCACGCGTGTTGCCACGGATGATGACACCATTTGAGGCTTTGCATGGCAAGAAGCCTGACCTGTCGCATCTCCGTGTGTTCGGCGCATGTTGCTTCGCTCGGATCCCCACCGAGTTACGCACCAAGAATGGCCCACACTCTCATGAGGCCATCTTCCTTGGATACCTGGATGCTGTCAAGGGGTGGAGGTTGCGTGACATCCGGACAGGCACATTCTTCAATGCTCGCAATGTCATCTTCGACAAGGAATCAGTTCTTCATTCCCATGATGGGTCGGAAGCCCTGCGGATCGAGGCACCCCATACAGCACTCTCCATGGTTTCCTCACCACCAGTCAATAACATGCCTCTGGGCTCAGGGGGTGCCACTGGTGAGGAGCCCTCATGTTCACCTCTCATCATTGTCAGCGTCCCCTGTGACCCTCCTCCCTTGCCTGTCACATCACTCCCTGGTATGCCCACGCCCGCGCCTGCTGAAGATCCATCTGGGCCGTGCCGTTCAACTCGGGTTTGCATACCCACTGAGAAGGGCACTGAGTACGCAGCAGAGATGCATCGTCAGTGAGATCATCTTGATGCTGCTCGCACTGTGAGGGCAGGGATGCGACTTGATGAGGGGTCAGTCATAGAGACGGCCATGTTTGCGACCATGGTGGAGGTCGCCGACACTCTGCACCTGGATGGGGGTCATGTCGACGCTGTACCAGAGGGGCAGGCCAATCTCATCATCACCGAGCAGGCCCATTTATCCATCCATAGTGATCGTCGTCAGAATCCAGCCAGCCCTGGGTATGACATGGGGGTCCCACCTGCAACATACGATGAAGCAGTGAAACGTTTGGATCATGAGGATTGGCTTCAGGCCATGCAAACGGAGCTCGGCCTAATGAGTGAGATGAAGGTCTGGGAGCTGGTCGAACCCCCCCCCCCCCCGGTCGGAAGCTCATCGGAAACCATTGGGTGTTTGAGTTCAAGACCAACGATCAAAAGGGGGGGGCACGCTTCAAGGCATGTCTGGTTGTGCAAGGGTTCTCACAGGTCCCAGGGGTCGACTTCCACCAGACGTATGCTCCAGTTGCTCGTCAGGCATCAATCAAGGTGCTCATCGCCTTGGCCGCGATGCTCGACTGGGAGCTGGACTGCTTTGACATGAAGTGTGCATTCCTGCACGGCAGGCTGAAGGAGGACATTTATATGAAGCAGCCAAGGGGGTTCGAGCAATACAGCCCTGCAGGGATGTTACTTGCCTGTCATCTGCTCTCCTCGCTCTACGGTCTTAAGCAGGCGGCATTGGATTGGTATGAGCTGCTCTCTTCCGTGTTGCTCGCTCTCGGTTTTTCCAGGAACAAGGTGGACCTGGCCGTCTTCATCTATGACCTCATGGTCACCAACAGTCGTTGCATCGTCTGCATCATTGCATGGCATGTCGATGACAGGCTCGGTGGCAGCAACAGCTGTACCTTCCTCAACTGGGTGAAAGGGGACATCAAGGATCGCTTCAGGATCAGTGATATGGGTGCTGTGTCTCTATATTTGGGGATTGAAATCGAGTGCGACTGTGCAACCAGGGAGGTGTGGGTCCACCAGGAGGCCTACATTCGCTACCTCTGTGATGAGTATGGCTTGTCTGACGGGAATGCAGTCTCAACTCCCATGGATTCTCACCACCCGTTTGACCACGATGGTGAGACCTTTCCAGATGTGGTGAACTTGGAACATGTGTATTGCAAGATTGTTGGTGAACTCATTTACCTGTCAACATGCAGCTGGCCTGATATTGCATTCGCAGTTCAGTGCCTTGCACAGAAATGCGCTCGGCCAGAGCCTCGCCACTTTGCAGCAGCAAAACAAGTCGTGCGCTACTTGCATGGCACGCAATCTCTGCGCCTTCATTTTGGAGATGCCAAGGTCTACCTCTCCCCCCACGCCTTCAGCGACTCAGATTGGGCTGCTGATCTCTCCGATCGCATGTCCGTGACGGGCTACATTTGGTTCTTCTATGGGGGACCGGTGGCGCACGCTTCCAAGAAACAAGTCACTCATGCATTGTCCACTGCGGAGGCTGAGTATATGGCGCTTTCAGCATGTGCGCAGGAAGGGCTATGGCTCAAGTCTTTCCTGTATTCCTTGCATCAGTCAGTATCACTCCCACTACCCATTCATGCCGACAACACTGCAGCCATATCCCTGGTGGCAACGCTGAGCAACCACTCTCAGACGCGTGACATTGGCGCCCACTTCATTTTGTATGTGAACATGTTGCCCACGGGGTTTTTGAGCTGCGCTGGACCCCAACCTATCACAATGTGGCGGACACTCTGACCAAGTGCCTGGACTGTCGTGCATTTGTTGATCACCGTACTGCTTTGTCTTTGGTGTCACACTGAGGGGGTGTGTTGGACCTAACTGTACGCTTCTACACTAAATCACACTACTGATACATTATCTTGCTCTATCTTGCTATCCTACGTCATCTTGCTATTGCAGCGTGTCACCAAAACACACACTTTGTTGTTCTTTATTTACTATCGCATGTGACTCATAGTTCAGATTGCTCATCTCGGGTGGAACATCCTCAGCCATCTTACATCCATAGGCTGAGTCACTTCGTGTCATAGGTTCCTTCAGAACTGAGTTCACAAAGATGAACTTGATGGCAACTTTGATCCTGAGCATGTGCTGATATGGTGAATACAGATATTTGCTGTTCCTTTATCACTTATGGCTAGTGGACAAACCAGTATGGAATTTCACCTACCTGGCATAGGACCCATCTGTCAGTGCACAGTCTCAGCTCTATGCCCCCCCTGATGGACTATGAGCCAGAGGCTTGCTGTTGGACCAAAGGTCCAACAGGGGGGTTGATGGTGAATCCTCACATCATGCCCTCAGTATTGTGCTTGGATTCAGTAGTTATCAGGATTGAAAGTATCTGATAGTGCAGGGGCAAGAAGGGAATGAGATCTAGTGGGAGACTCATTAGGACAGTAGCATTGAGTTAAATCAAAGTATAAGACATGGATAGTCTCAGTTGTATTGGCTGGAGTCTTATGAGGGATGGTAGAAGAACAGGTAGAAGAACAGTTATTTCTCCCGGATGAAAACCCTGGGTTTATATAGTGCTTGACTATATGTTTGTACATATGTACAGTATCTCCTATAAAGGGACAATCCATGGAATATCATAGAATGTAATAGAACAATATGTAATGGAATGATAAGTAGTATAAGTAGATATGACTAACCATAGTAAATATTAGTCAGCTATCCAATAGCATAATGTGTTCTTATCAAAGATGAGTAAGATGAAGATAAGACACATAATATGAATAGTGTTATCAAGAATCACAAGATAGACACATCATGTGATGAGTCTAGAACCATGGTTATAAAATAGAAGTTCAGAAGAACAAATACCATGATTCTCAACAGTAGTGTGTGTTTTAGTGCTGACAGTGAATCCTCACATTGTGCCTTTGGCACTGTGCTTGGATTCAGTAGGTTTGTGTTTTGATGTTGATAGTGAATTAATTGATTGTTGTGCCTTCAGCACAATCATCCAAGTTTTTTTGGGCTAGAGTTTACTCATGCTGTTGTGCCTTTGGCACAATCATCTGAGTTTTTATTAGATAAAGTTTACTCCTATTGTTATATCTTGGATACAATGGATTTGAGTTTTTGTTGCCACCAGCAGAGTTTTATATCTATAGTTGCACCCACAAAAATGATACCATTCTCCTCTTTCTTACTCCATTCTTTGCTTTTATGCTTTCTCCTACTCTTCCTTTACCTTTGGTCCAGCAGGAGGTTAATAGCAAATCCAGTGCTGAAAGCCTTAAGTTCATCCTACTTTTATTCTAAAACCTTATTTGAAAAGAAAAACCTGGGCAATAACATGAGATAGATGATGATCCTTCAGCCAAGTCATGTTTTTAGTTGCCCTCATTAATACAGTGGATTCAAGTTGTGGCAGGGTTAGCTAGAATTATCAGAAAATGGATTGGATAGCTCAAGTATATGATTCATTATCCATTTGTACCATCCATGCTCAGGCTTGTTTGAGTCTATTATCTTGTTTCAACCCATTTTGGATTCCAACAGTGCCTAATGATATTGTGCCATTGAGGCTACAATTTAAGTTGTATTCAATGACATCACCATCACTTTGGTGCCTCCAATCACTCCAATATGATATGATTGACTCCTATCTACATAGTGCCATTGCCTAATATTGAATCCATCCAAGTCAGTGCTGTTGGCAATATATATTCTATAGTATCAATAGTAGTAGTACTTGAATACTACATGTATTTTAGAAAGTCCAAGAAGTGCTGTAGAGAATGGGGTAGCCTGTGTAGCCTTGACAGTTCCATAACTCTATAGTGTGAAAAGGTTGGCTTGTCAGTGTAAACTCAGCCTAACCACAGTGGCTCCCAGTTATCCTTCACAAACCAGAAAACTTGAACTAAATTTGAAGCATGGTATTCAAAACCCGACTAAATTAAGAGATTATATGTACTTCAAGTTTAATATTCAGGCCATTTCTTAATAATTAATTCCATGTTTAGACTGATGTTTAGACCAGCTCACTGTGTTGTAAATGAATCAAAAAGATTTCAAGCAACAATTGTTGTAAATAACTGCTACAAATGTAGTAGTACACTCAGAGTTGAATATGGGCTGTGGCTGTGCTTCTGCTGCTGATCAGTCCATTCACACTCAGGCCAAATGCAGGCTGTGGCTGTGGCTCTGCTGCAGCTAACAGAAGTAAAGCAAGCAGCAGGTGAGTCACATGGCAAATTGTATTACTATCCAAGTTAACCTGTACTACCGAGATAAACAAAAGAGTTGAAATAGGCACCATGTAAGATTGGTACCCTGCCATCATCTGCTCAGTTTAAGACTAGCACAATCATCCAAGTTTTTATTGACAAGAGTTTATCCACACTGTTGTACCTTTGGCACAATCACCTAAGTTTTTATTGGCTAGAGTTCATTCATGCTGTTGTGTCTTTGGTGCAATCATCTGAGTTTTTGTTACTAAAGTTTTATGTCTTTAGTTGCATCTATGAAATAAATACATCCATCTTCTTTTTCCCATATCCTTCTTCTTACTACTCTTGCTTTTATCCTTTCCTCTACTCTTTATATATATATATATATATCCTTCTCTCTATTTTCCATGACCCATTTTCTATTTCTGTTTCTCTTCTTTTCTAAATCTCTTATCTTCATTTCTTCCCATTTTTCATTCCCCTCTCTCTTCCTATCTCCCAGCCCTCTTTCTCTTCCTATCTCCACTCTGTTACATCAACCGTGACATCAACAACTGACACTTTCGCGTCAACCAATCCTCAGTGGTACTTCCGGTCCGGGACGGAGATTCGGCACGTATGGGTGACGTGTGGAAACCTAATCAGTCCTAGCTACTCTGAGCTGGCTGAGGTCAAGGGGACGTGGCTCCAGCTACCAACCGCTAAGGCACTGACGCAGTCGTGCGAGCAGTGAGCGAGCAAGTCTCTATAATCTTATAGAGAGAGAAAGAGAGACGGTGGCGTAGTCCCGTCTAGTGCAAGCGAGAAGGCTTCCAGAAGCAGGGGCTTCAAAGCGATGGAAGATTGATTAACACGGTAGATTGTGTAGATCAAGGTTAAGGGAGAACAGTCGCAGGAGAAGCCCCGGTATAAATAGTACTCTATGGCTTTAGGGCCGGTAATAGATATAAAAGGAAATGTGACTAAATAGGAATAGGTGAGCAGTGCGTAAAGAGAACACTGCCGAGGAGGCATTGTTTGAGAGATGGAATGGATTGGGAAGTAACGGAACGGAACGGGGTGGAGTTCGGATGGACTTGGAGTGGGTGAAGGTGATACTCAGGATGGCTCCTCCGACGAATTGATCCCAGATCTCCGGAGAGATTCCTTCGTCGTTGATGATCATGTCCCACAACGTTTGAGACGATGGAGAGGGTGGGAGGTTGGAAAAAGGGTGGGGGTCGTCTATATCTGTAACATTACCCTCTTCGTAGTCTTGAAGTACCAACTCAAGAGCTTCGATCTCCCTCGTTCTCCTCGTAGTGGGAGAGGTCCCAGGTGATGTTGTTGAATGGGTCAGGGGACATGGCGTGGGGACAGAAGATGCAGGAGTGACCCCGTACGTTGCAGTGGGAGCAATGAAGTTCGGGACATTTGTAGTTGGGGTGTCCAGGAGCGACTTGTCCGCAGGTGGGGCAACGATAATGGGGACAGTTTAGGTGGAGGTGGTCCAGGGACCGACAGGTGTAGCAGTGGTTTGGAATAATTGTACCTGTGTCGCCAGATCCTGTGGGAATGGTAATGGAAGGGGGTACGATTCGTGTGGGATGGGGAGGATTATCCAAGCTTGCGCTTGGTGTGGTTGGAGGGGGGACACAAACAGGCTCCACAGGAGAGGTGGGAGGGACAGGGTGCCATGTTGTTGTTGCTCCCATAGTGGAGCGAATATTGCTGGTGGTGGGGGAAGTGGCAAGCCTGGCGGTGAAGATGACTGCTCCTCTCCTTCGCAGGGTCCTGATGGGAATGCTGGGAGAGGTTGGGGTTGGGGTTCCACTTGGTGGTATGATGGTGGGGGTGG
>JBBPLK010000189.1:3377-40172 GCA_038089735.1 Exsudoporus frostii
ATCATGAACTCGAGGCGCGTAAACCCCAGCAACGTCATGATCTTTACGAGGAAATTTTAGATATATCTGGTAAGAGTCATTTGCAATCTGTTCCACGAGGTGGGTAATCACTTTGTTCTCCTCTTGTTTCCGTGTTGATGTTCCTGTGACCACTGTCCCCGGCATCGTCTACCGATGCCCACAGTGAGGAGATGCTTCATATCACAATCGTCGGGTGGCTCCCCTGCAGAGGCACGTGGACAGGAAAATGTTGACACTGTCGAGTCACCCCACGGCCATTCAACATTTAAAAAGTGGCTGCAGAGAATGGGTATCAAGGGGCCGGCTTCGCATAAGCCAGATCAACGTTCTGGAAAGTTTTGACTTCGTGTCAGTATGAGTCCATGATCGAACTCGTGTGGACATCACTCAACGATCGTTGACGAAGCTTCGTTATTTCACAGCCTTTGGAGCGATGACAGTGGAGCGTGGGATTGCTAGCGTCAACGAGGCAAGCTCCAAAAGACACCTAGGAAACGCGAGAACGACCAACCCGCCCATGTATGGTGGTGTGAGTGGGAGCGCAGACTACGCTCGACTGGAGTCTGATCGTGCCATTACGGCGCAGTCACTCTGGTCAAGCGACACTCAGCAGATTTTTGCCGCATCCCACAACAACAAAATTCGGTCTTTCAATACGTCCACTGGCCCGTCTCAGCTTGCTGAATCACAAATTCTCCATGGCAGCGACTACGACGTCCACTGTATCACCCTAGCCGCCAACGGCAAATTTATTGCTACCTTTGCAAAGCATTCCATCTCGTTCTTGGACACGTCGACACTCACTCGCGTTGGCCCTGTCATTGAAGACAGCGAGCAGATACGGTCGATTGCCATCTCGGCGGACAGTAATCATCTTGTGACTGGACAAACTGATGGTAAAATCATCATTCGTGTACTCAGTAAGATTCTTCCAGACTCATATGGTCCATTCCATGTAAGTATCTGTGCCTTTATGATCTCGGCATGTCAAGTAATCCCCATTCCGTCGCCTACGGTGATAAACTACATAGGAACCTACTCGCGAGCAAGTGCGTCCAGACGAGCAATCTCCTACATCCCGCGGCCACGATAACAAGACACCCGACTCTAATCCAGTAGGAGTTTATCATTCCGTCACCAAGGTAGTTTCGCTGACTCCTTTGGGTACGCACAACAGCAAGGTCTTGGCAAGTCGAGTCCACTCGAGCCCCGGGGCCACAAGGAAGATGGTGATGATATCCTTGAGGCATTAGTTCGCTCGTTTTCCTCTCGGAGCGGGTTCTCATGATTATATAGGTCGTGGTATCATCGAGCATCTCCGCTCCTCAATTCAACTATGCCGAGGTGGGTGATCACTTTAATATCCTCTTACTTTCCTGTTGATGCTGCTGGAGCCACTGTCCCCGGCGTCGTCTGCCGATGCCTGGGAGAACAAGACACCGCCTGTTGGCTCATGTCACGCCATATCACGATCGACGGATGCCCCACCAGTCACATCCCTCCGGATACACAGGGAAATCTCGTCACTGTCGAATCGTCACAGGGCCGTTCAATATTCATAAACTGGTTACAGAGAATGGGTATCAAGGGCCCGGCTTCGCATAAGCCAGATCGATATTCCGGAAAGTCGCGCGAGCCTGCCGATAGTCGATCTTCTCATTCCACGGCGAGAGAGGATGACAGGCATGAGGGACCTTCGTGGATGGCTGCAGGTCGACCTAAGACAGTGAATGCCGTTCCTTGATAAACGATCGGATGTAGGCTAACATAATCCAGCGAACGGCCACAAACTCGGGGAGACAACGAAAGGTTTGTTGTGCCTCGAGTTTGGATACAGGGATTCATCACACGTTGCAGAATAAACCACGTAGCAAGACTGCTGTCCCAAAAGATCCAAAGGAAGATACTTCTCGTGGCGGACAAGGTTCTACGGGCAGAAACAAAGCCTACCCAGTGCGTTTCCTGCTGGAAATGGTAGAACTCGTAACGATAGCTCACGTCTCGTTAGGCGCAACGTGAGAGTAATTCATCTCAGCCTTCAGCCGGGAGGGTCCACCTAACGGTGCGGGTTACGTTCCTTTCGCCTCCGTTATTAGACTCACGGTCAATCAGCATCAACAAGAAACGGGCATCCCTATCCTTTCCATCGCGTTTCCTACGTGGTTGTTGTGTTGTCACTCAGTTACACAAGATGGGACGCATTGATCTAGGTGATTCAATGTAATACAAGTAAACACTACAATCATTCGTGAGTGTGTCCACGTCAAGCATATAGTTTTTTGGGTTGGTGTTATCCCGCAATATCGGTATGAGTCCCCGTTCATGATTGGGCTCGCGTGGATGTTCACTCGATGGTGGTCAATTGATAAAGATTATGCATACACGATGGTTGGGGTTGGAGGACAGTGTCCGATCAGAGCTAAGGAATATCCAAATGTCATCAAAGCATATGAAATGTCGTCTGTTCGCCAGACTATGAGAGAGGCAAGATCATGACCCTGCGTGGATGAACACATTGCTAGGAATATATACGCTTGGTCGCACCGAAAGACACAAGTCAAACAGCTACCAGCTACCTCTTTAACAACCCCGGAAATCGCAAAATCACGATACTTCCATTCGCCAACCCGATCGCGATCCTATCCTCATGCGACGCCCTCGCCTTGACGGGCGCCATGTTCGGCAACAAACTCAGCGAGTCGTCGGTCGTCTTATCCACGATCCACCTGCCCTCCAAGACGAGTCGCCCCTCTTTCGCATACGCAGTGGGATCATCCGCCAGCGTCGCCATCAGCGGTTCTCGCGTCGCCATGTCCCACGCGAACACGGCGTTATCCTTGTCCACAGCTAGGATCCGAACGCCCCCTTCCCCACTGTCGTCGAACGCGACGGCGCTCACCTCCCGTTCTAACCGCAACGGCTCGATAAGCGCTTGCCCGCTCTCCGCGCACCACACGCGCACCGTCTTGTCTAACCCACCAGACACGATCCGCGTGCCATCGGAAGAGAACGCGAGGCGGGAGACGAGCCCCTTGTGAAGTCGCGTCGCGGCCATGCTCCCCTCGCTCTCGACGTCCCATACACGTACCGTCGCATCGTGGGAGCCTGTCACAATCCGCTTTCCGTCGTGCGAGAACGTGACGACGCGGACGGGAAGACGGTGTTGGCGGATAAGGTGTGAAAGTTCTGTGCCGGTCGACATATCCCACAAGCGAACGGTGGTATCCTTGGAGGCCGAGGCGAGGAGAGTACCGCAGGGCGAAATCGCGATTGAGAAGATGTCACTATGGTGACCCGTGAACACGAGGGGACTAGGTTGCAGGACTGCATGTGGGTTGTAGAGCAGGGTGCCTTCGTGTGCGTCCCAGATACGAATGGTGCGGTCGTCGGAGCCAGAAATGATCCTGTTCCCATCTGGAGTATAGACGAGAGAGGTAACGCCGCCCCCTCGGTGGATAATGGGTGGTAGAGCTTCCTCACCGACTGATGCGTCCCATATGCGTATCGACCTGTCCCGGGAACCCGACGCAAACCGCATCTCAACGGGTGAGAACGCGAGGGAAAGGATGGTCTTTTGGTGCCCTGTCAATGGTGCATGCACCATCGACCCATCGTTTGCATCCCACACGACGATCGTCTGGTCTTTCGACGCCGACACAAGCATGCTCGCATCGTTGGAAAACACAAGGCCATAGACAGGTCCACTATGCTGTTCCATCGCGCCACCGACTTGTTCCCCGCATAACGCGTCCCATAGCCTCACCGTGCCGTTACTCGATCCGGACGCGATATGCTGGTTATTCGGAGAGAACGTAATGATCGTAAAGTCGGACTTGCCTGCCTGCATAGGCTTGGTAACAAGTTCGCCAGATATCGAGTCCCAAACGAAGATGCTTCGCGTATTTGCGGAAGCGATGTACTGGCCGTCAGATGAACAGGAGATTGCGACAACGTTCCCTCCCGGCCGACCGAATTCGATGAGGAGAGGTGACCAATGCTCACGGAACCCACCTGCGATGATGGGAAGCTCTGGGTCGTCTTTGAAGGTCTGGAACACCATGGTAGCCGTCGGAGTGAACGGAAGTGCGCTCTGGTAGACCAAAAGGGGGTGTTGTTCGTAAACATGGGTATACGCCTGACAGAACCGAACGGCATCCTTTGCAAATGTACGGAGTGCTTCGTGGTCAACGTGACGGGTCTAGTCGATTGGCCTCAAAGAACAGGACATGGGTAAGGGAAACGGGACACTTACATCGACCCATTCTTTCAGCCGTATCATCAACCCGATCGTTTGTCTCGCCTTCCTCATCACGGTCATCACTTCGATCCAATGCAGAAAGTGCGAACACAAAAAGTTATGGATTTCCTTAACCACTGCCTCTTCGTCGCTGCATGTCTGTGAGTTGCACAGGTGATCGACCCAATATCTAGCGGGGTATACGACGTCTTCCGGAAGCGCCTCCTTCCAACCTGACGTCGACAACTTCAGCCCACACACGTTTTTCTTCAACACCTTTCCCAGTCGAGCGATACAAAGCCTCGCGACGCGTAGATGGTGTGCCGGGCGATCGATGAACCATGCATCCGAGCCACACCTCCGCCTCTCCGTGATGAAATCTTCGAAACTGGGATGCATCACGCATATAGGCTTGTCTTCCGCCCATTGCAGTACCGTCCCCAGATGTCGGATCGTGTGCAGGCATGGCCGTCGTTTCCTGCCCACCATATTGGCATTCAGAAGGTCGATTGTATTTGCGGTAAGGGGGTTTCCCGCAACGATGACAAGCCCCATGATTTCGCGAAAGTCGGTGGCGAATGCGACGTCGTCCCATCTACCTGCGGACTCGAGGGCAGTAACATATATTCCATCGAGCGCTGCCTCGGCGTCTGCATGTAAAGTAGTTTGTACCAGCTGGGAGAGCCTTTCCTCCGGGTCCTGTCCCTTTTCGATGTACAGGCAGGCAGTGTAAGCCCATATGAACAAGCCAGAGGCTCGAAGTGCAAGCGAATCGGTCCGCGCTTTTCCCGGCCAATCGGAGGAGAGATCCAACCATTCGTTTTGCAACCGGATATCGACCATTCGATGATGGATGTACGTCCGAACATCCTTTCCGTTCGTGGGCGATTTGATGTCGATTTCGCGAGTAGAAACGTGGGGAGAGGTACTGAACGTGCTACGGATGTCTCTCTCTGCACGACTCGTGATGAAGATGCGAATGGTCGGTGGTAGCCGTGGACTTTCTGACGCAAGAACTTTGAGGAGCTCCTCGCGCGCGCCGGTCTGTCCGCATTCATCAAGCGCGTCGATCACCACGAGGATGGGACCTTCCCTGAGACAGTCTTTGATGCTAGCGAACGGCTCGACGAGGAGCTTTTGAAACTGCCAGCGAAGGGGTGCTTGTCTGATACTTGGCACTTCCTCGACGACCCTGGCAATAGCGCTGCCGATGCGATGATCAAACTCCCCAAGCTGATATGCCAGCGTGCGGATGAGCGATGCGGGGTCGTTCCGAGCCGCCACGCCTCGGGTAAAAAAAGTAAATGCGCCGAGACGGCGGAGGTCTCGGAAGATGTTGGCTACGGATGTTGCGATCGTGCTTTTGCCTGCGCCGGGGAAGCCGTGTAACCAATAAACGTTTCCCTTGATGGTGGGCATAGAAGCCCATGCGAAGATCTCGGCGAGAATGTCCATGCGCGTGTCCGGGAGACATTCAGATCGCGTCGCATCGTCCATGTCCGCGGGTCCGAGTTTCAGCAATGCTTGTGCATCAACTAAATAGGAGCGTCGTCAGCAGCGTCAACGATATAAATTTGGATGCACCTCACGCAATTTGTTGACATTCTCGTCGAGGCGAAAACAGACAAGCGCTGTTTGTATTGAAGTGCCTGTCTCCAAAGATTGTTTGAGCGCGGTGAAACTCTGCAAGAATCCGTTGATCTGGCGATCCGTCCACGCACTGTGCACCAGCCTTTCTGTATGATAATGCATGAGATCTAGAAAAAAGAGGCGCTGGAGAGAAGATGATACCTCCAAAGCCATGTCCACTGCACTCTCGAAGGAACATGGTGCATTCGACCGTTTGGGATAGCACAGTACGGATCGTTGCTTCGAGGGCGGGTATCTTTTCCGGAAAAGACGTGATGTTTTCGACGAATGCGTAAGCGTCCTTCATCAACCCACTAAGATCTTCAAGTCTCGCATACCGATCTACTTGTCCTTTCATAATCTGGGCGGGTAGGTCAGAAAGTATCTAGGATGTAAAATCGCGTGGTCAGCACCGTGTAGAAACCAGTTACAACCTTCCATGCCACCAGTGCGTATGGATTGATCTTGGAGGAACGATGATCGATGTGAATTCTCGATTCTCTATGAAAATGATCGTACCTGAGCAACAGCATCGCCGACCGCCATGAATGCTTCCAACTTTAACACGATCTCGGCCATACAGCTTTCGATGCTCTCGACGTGTCGCTGTTCTGGTACATCTAGGAAGTTTTGTATCCCGTGTAATCGAATAAGGAGTCGCCAGTGGTTTTCCTTTGCATCTTGTCTTTCGGGAGACGGTTGAAGGGGTATCAGAAGATCCTGTTCTCGTCCTGCTCGTGTAGCCTTAAATCCGCATCAAGGACATCCACAGATTCGATCATACCACCAGATTGCTGTTGACTCGCAAAGAGATCCGATACTGGGACTTGCGCAAACGCCAAAGACTGCTGGCGTAGACTATAAAAAACCTTCCGTTTCAACTCGAAGCGGAAGATCGTCTCAGATCGCGCGGGCCTAACCAGCACAACGATGAACAATGACATTGGGTCTCGAGAAACGCGCACACAGAACCCATGTTCCGAGGCACTCACAACGAAAATCGTTCTCCCCATTCATGTCGTCCAGCTCTTCTGGTCGACCTCGTACGGAAGAAATTCGGGCTATCGTCGACGTGGATTTGGACGAAAATTTTAAACCATTCGCTGGGAGAGTCTGGTAGCTCCGCCTTGATGACTTTTCGTGGGGATGTATGTAAGCGTCGGTTTGAGCGCGGTGAGATCTGGATACGCACCACCGAGGTCGACGTTCATGACCTGTAGACTGTCGGGCATTTTCTCTGTTGCGATGTCCCGCTCGTGTATCGGCGGAGCACGAGGTTGAAGTCACTGGTAATTTAGCGCCTCATGGACGTACAAAGAAATTGCCGAAGGCTGGTGAAACCTGTGTGCCGACCAAGAAGCTGAGTCCGCCCAGCCGAGCATGTCATGTCATGCACACGTGGTGGCGCCTGTCCATCGTTGGTGCCGCAAGGTGGCTTCAATATAGCTCAACTGAAACCTCGACCGCAGCTATCACTGGCTCTCGCATTCGCAGATTCGATGGCAAGTGCTAGCTTGGGATCAGATCCAGTGCCCGCCAACCTCCAACGAGCAACTCTCCGTCTCAATTTCCCCCCGTCCTACGTCGTCGTCGGGGCCTACAGATTATGCACAGACAAATCGCTCTACAAACCTGCTTGGGATAAGTGTAAGCATGGCGCGCAGCGAGGTCTCATTGTCGGGTTTGCATGGGTGCGTCTTGGTATCCATTCACACGACGTCTATAGCTGGTTCGCCTGACATGTTTCCAAGGCATGCTTGACATACAGGATCCAAAAGCACATCATACGAGCTCTCCTCAAGAACCCCTCTTCCCTCTTTTCTTTCCGCTACATTACTCGCCTCTCACAGACCGCTTCGGACCTCTCGGAGGAGACCTTCCTCGGAGTGCAGTTGCCATTCAATGTGTCCACCTGTACGTTGCTCCCATTCTGCTCGTGCACGGGCGTACTTGACGTCGCTCTTGTTAGACATGGCGATTCTGCTCCTTGGAACACAAGTCACGTCTATCATCAGTTTCTTTCTCTCCAGAAACATCCGTATCGCCCGTCAACGTGCATGGGACCAGACCGTCGCCTCTCGCGGCAAGAGTGCAGACTTTTGGCAACCATACGTGGAGGAATGGGACGTACCGCCCATTGTGGATGAAAGTCTGAGCGGGCGTATGAGCAACAAGGTGACGATATGGACCGTCGGTGTTGTCGTCAAGAAAAGTGCGTGTATTCACTCACGCACAAGCACGTGCAGTGAAATTCTAATGTGCGGTGTTTCCAGTGTTGCTTCTTCCCTTGTCCTTGTATCCGTTCGTAGGTACGTTCGTAACAGCAGGCCTTAAAGCCTTGGGGACAGCACAACACCTCCATAAGCCTGTGAGTCCACCCCATCTTCCTTTTGTCAATTTCCTAGTGCTTACCGTATTGTACCCTCATAAAGTACTTTAAGGCGAAAAAGATGACACCCCATGAGATTGCAGTGTTCATCGAGGAGCGAAAGTGGGACTACCGATGTCCGTGATCACGTCCTCGGATTTCACCGACGGATGGCTGACATGTTCCTTATGCTCATCTCCAGTATTCGGTTTTGCTGCTGCACTGCTAGAAGGCATCCCACTCATTGGACTCGCGTTTACCGTCTCAAACAGGATCGGTGCAGCCATGTGGGCACATGGTACGTTACTTTCTCGTTGGTTCTCTGTGCAGATATATGTTGCATTGGGGCTCTCTATGATTCGGGGTGACACACTGACACTGACCATTTAGATCTGGAAAAACGGCAGCACTACATCGCCCAACTCAAAACATCGGGACATGGTGAAAGCGAGAACGACAATGTGACGGCGACTTGAATGAAAATATATTTCGTTTGTAAGAGCGTTGGAAGTGTATACCTAGTGTACTTCTACTGTACACCCTTGCAGGTACAGTCGGACTGCCTCTGCCTCCACTGTTGACGCGGATGCTAGTCAAGCGCATTATGTTAATTGCATTTGTTGGATTCAGAAGGTCTCGGTCCAAATACCGTAATGCATGTTGAGTAAACTACGGCTCCGACAAAAAATCTACGGTTGAAGCTTTTGAATTCGCAAGACCAGCTGGGCACCTCACTATACTCGAGACTATCCAACGGAGTACTATTCCATAGTTCAACAGCGGAAAATCATAACATGAGCAACGTGACGCATGACACATTGATTGGGCCACTGTCTTATTTCTTTATCGCAATGGTTTTGCGCCCGAATTCACCCCACCTATGAACTAGTCATGAAATCAGACACTAGGTATGCATAACTAGGATAGGGTCTGTCCACTGTGGTGATATTACTTACAGTCTTCACTCTTCCTGGTCGATTCGCCGAGTTGCTCGCCCTCCCATCAAAAGGTTCAGGGGATTCAGAACCTTGGGAAAGGGTCTCGTCGTAATCGAATCGAAGCGGGTATGAATCCGTCGCCGGTATTTCTACCTCGAGCAAATCCGACGAGACTGGGTCAGATGGCTCGTATATAGCCTGAGGAGGGAGAGCTAAAGTTCCTTCCAATTGTAACGGCGGAGCTTCCTGTGAATCGACGTTAGTAGTAGGAGCAGGCGACTTGAAACCAGGCCAATCACTCACTGGAGTCGTTGCATTCTGGGGTTTGCGTCTCTTGCGTAGAAGTCTACTCAGATAACTACCCATGGTCGATGGAAGTAAGGTGGTAGTCAGGTGTTGAGTAACAGAACCTTGGCACGTATTGTCCTCGAGTTGACCGAAGAGTCTTGTCACTGCAGTGCCGCGCCTATCACAGTGCACTAATAATAACACATAACGTACTACGCGGCACGAGGCGTTAATTATCTGATATCACGTCTGCTTTAGGACAGCACCAGTACTTGAAACGACGCATGTTCCTCTTCCTCCAGCTGTTGTTCTCTGCCGCGGGCAGAGCACTACCACGCTCTTGTGCGGTTCTGTTTCTTCTCCGTATTACACCCACCTTAATTGTGTGTGGTCAACTCGCTCTGTTCGCCTAAGAGCGATCATCCTATAGCAGTCGACACCACGTACGTGTTTCATTCTCGTGTCGCAGGTTTGACTAGGACTCACGTAGTACAATGATGGTTTGATGGGATGATTTCATATTAGACACATTTCACTGGTAGAGAGCGACCGAGCGTTCGCGAACCGAGTCACCGCCGTCCAAACCATAAAGATTGTATTGCCTCTCGTGGAAAGGGTCCCAACAATACGTGGAGGAATGGAACGTGCCGCCCACCGTCGATGAAAGTGCTAGGTCCATTCAGGCCTTAAAGCCACGGGAACAGCACAACACCTCCACACCCCCGTGAGTCCACCACATCTTCCTTCTGTCATTACTAACTCTTACCGTACTGTACCCTCATAAAGTACTTTAAAGCGAAAGAGATGACACCTCGTGAGATTGCAATGTTCAGTGTTCATCGAGGAGCGAAAGTGGGACTACCGATGTGCGTGATCTCACCCTAGGATTTCACCGACCAACGACTGAAATGATCTTTACTCTTATACCAGAATATTCAGCTTTGCTGCCGCGTTTCTGGAAGGCATCCCGGTCATTCAACTCGCGTTTGCCATCTCGAACAGAATCGGTGGAGCCATGCACGGTACATCTCATTGTCACCACTTGTCTGTGGAGACATAGCTTACATTGGACGTGTAGCTCCACGGGATTCGAGTCGATACACTAACATGGCTCATCTATATCTGGAAAATATATCCCCAAACTAGAATGATCGGGACATGGCGAGAGTAGGAGCGACAGTGTTCACATTACTCGAACTTGTCTTGGATGGATCTAGGCTAGCGGTGGTCAAGCCCACGATATTCTACTTCTATTGAATTCAGAAGGTCGTTGTCCAAATATACTACGACTCCGATGGATCATCGTACAAGTCCTGGTAATGCATGGCCCGTCTCCAACGCCGTCTTCTGTGTACGTATGCGTCATGCGGCGTCGAGATGGTCCCTTCGAGCCAGCGTTGGCAAATACACATACCTTGCAAACTTCTACCCAGACGTGTGTAATCCTGCTTTGGCTCCGACACAGCATATCGATGGTCCTACTCTCCTGGATGACATGTAAACACTGTCATCAGGGACTAATTCTTTGAGCGGCCCTCTTACCGTAAGCTGCTTTACACGACATCTCAACTTACGTCCTCGTCTTTGTCGGTGCGCATTCTTTAAGTTTGCAACAGCTCCGATCAGACAGGGTGCTCCAATCCTAACCACCGTGCATGTATAGACTTTATCAATGACCGTCCGATGAATATGGCAGCGCTGAGCTCAATCAATGGACAAGCTTGTCGGAACTCATACATACCCAGGTCTGCGAGGAGACAAAGTCAAAGAACTGCGTGGTTGATACCCACATATTCGCGATTCAGAGTAGTATCTACATGCATCGTATGTCGCCTGGATCAATGTATCCCATCTTGTACACTTGAGCGAATACAAAAAACCACGAGGGAAACCTGAATGAAAGCGTAGCATCGCCTGATCCTTGTTGATGCTGATCAACTGTAAGTCCAACGATGTAGGTTAAAGGAAAGTAACGCGTACCATTAGATAGACCCTCCCGGGAGAGGGTTGAGATGGGTTGGCCGCTTCTCGTACCTAACAGAACGTGAACTGTCGTGGCGAGCTCTACCGTCACCAGAAAAAAACGCACTGGGCCACCTGCGTTTGCGCTCACAGAACCTTGTCCACTACGCGAGGCGTTCTTGTTCGGACGTTTGGGAACAGCAGCCTTGGCAGGTGATTTATCCTGTAATGTGTGATGAGTCCCTGCACACAAATCCGAGGAACAACGAACCTTTGGCCTTCTGATGGTTTTTGCAACTACTCGCTAAGATATGTCAGACACACCACATCCGATCGTCTACCAACAGTACTCACTCGCTTGCGTTTACCTGCAGCCATCCATCATTCGTGGCGTCAACTTTCGTTGGTGAACGAGGAGGTAGACGGTCAGCAGACTGACGCGACTTTCCAGAAAGTCGATTGGGCTCATGTGATGCAGGATCCTCGTTATTCTTCATCTGTAGCCACTTATTGAATATTGAAAGGCCCCGGGGTGGCTTGACGGTATCGAAATCTTCCCGTGCGCGTACCTCTGTAGGGGAGGTCGCTGGTGGGACATCCAACGATTGTGGCACGGGGTGAGATGAGCCAACTCACGGTATCTCATCATCCCAGTCATTGACAGACGACGCCGGGGACAGTGACTGCAGTGACATCAACACAGAAGCAAGAGGAGAGTGAAATGATCACACACCTCATCATAGTCGAATTGAGGAGCGGGGGTGCTTGATGGCACCTCGACCTATACCATCATGAGAACTCGCTTTGAGGGGAAAACGAGCGAACGAGTACCTCGAGAAGATCATCACCATTTTCGTGGTCGGCCCTGGGCTCGAGTGGACTAGACCTGCAGAGATCTTGCTGTCGTGCGCACTCCAAGGAGTCAGCATCACTCTTTTAGTGACGGAATGACAAATTCCTACTTGGCTAGTGTCTGGTATCTTGTTATTATGACCGCCCGATGTCGTAGACTGCTCGTCATGTCGTATTTGCTCGCGAGTAGGTACCTATGTAGTAATCATCATAGGAGACAGAATGGGGATTATTTGACATGCCGAGACTATCAAGGCACAAATACCTACATGGAATGGACCACACGAGTCCGGAAGGATCTTGCTGAGATCACGAATGACAATTTTGCCGTCAGCTCGTCCAGTCGCAAGATACCTACTGTCCGCAGAGATGGCAATTGATGCCAGCTGTTTGCCATCCTCAACGATAGGGCCAATGGGACTCAGTGTCGATGTATCCAGGAACGAGATAGAATGCTCTGCGGAGGTAGCAATGAACTTGTCGTTGGGGGCTAGTGCGATAGAGTGGACGTTGTCATCGAGGACTTGCGATTCAGCAACCAGGGACCCGGTGGAGACATTGAAAGACTTGATTTTGTTGCCGCGGGATGCGGCAAAAATCTGCTGAGCGTCACTTGACCATGCAAGTGGATTGACCGCGTGCCATGTGCGCATGTCAATCTTGATAGTGATGAGCTCATCACCGGTGTGGCCGTGAAAAACGCGGATGGAATGCGCCAAGCAGGCAGTGGCGAAGCGCTCGCCAGTCGGGGAGAATCGGATTCCCGTGACTTCCGCGTCATGTCTGAGCGGGCCGACGAGTCGCTCTCCACGCGTAATGCTCCAGATGCTCGCTTTGCTTACAGTCCCGGTGGCGAATCTGATCGAATCCGGGGAGATGTCAACTACCCACACCCCGAAGTTTGTGTGCTCCACGTCGACGACCATTTTACACATCCCTCCGTCCCACACACTTGCCCCCTTCCTAGTCCCGCATACTATCCACTTGTGATTCCTTGACACAGAAATGGAGAGTACTTGCATTTCCATTTGATTTCTGACCTCTTGACTATCTGCAAGTTGCCATCGTCGAATTCCATCCTTGTTCTCGCCCCCCAAAAAATGTGTTCCGTCGGGGTGGAATGTGACTGCACCTACCCATCCAGAGCGACCTGTGTCAAGTACTGTGGTTTGGTTTTACCGAATAGTCAGCACGAGTCGCTCGATCACCCCTTGGAGCTGCTACGCACTGATATTCGTCGACGACATCCTCACTGATGGTATACAATCGTCAGAGTCGAAATGGCAAGGAAAAAGTTATTCCTGCTGCGCAACGTTGCTCCGTAAATATGTTTCCGTGTTGTTCACACAGGTGCCTCTTGTTATTCCCACTTGGATCCAAGCTAATGGCCTCGTTGCGACGACCATGCGAGGTGTCAACATCAGTTACCCTGGGAGAGGCGAATATTCGTGATATGTCAGCTGCAGGTTCACTGTAAAGTTCACATAAACCGGCTCGCGAGTCGGGGTGACTCATGCCCGTACAAAATCCAATGCGTTCCCATAAACGGTGCGGTCAAACTCCACTCGAACTTTGTGCGTCTGCGCACTCACAGGTTCACCAGGGCCAGGCTGTCCCGCATCCAACCGCATGAAAGCTACAGAATCACCAGAAATTGCTCTCAAGTACTATGTTGAGGTGTTGGAAGCATTACTATTCAATGCAGGATGAAGGATGAAAGTGTCGCATTTTGATGCTCCGATGAAGGGGGAAGGACAAGTTGATAACCTCCTTCACTAACTGTCGCAGTACTTCGACCGACGTCCAACGCTCGCCTGACATTCACGCCTCATGTAGCCCGCATGCTTACTACTTAGCACACGGAATGTCCACGGGGAGTCGTTCAGGCGTTCATCCGGTCGAACTACGGAGGGAGTGGTGTTCCCAATAGTGCTACGAGCACCTGTGGTAGTAGCGCATGACCTCATGCCCAGACAGGCGCTACGTTTCCATCGACATCGTCAGGGCCACTGCCAAGAATGCGAATGAAAATGCAGCACGGGCTCGGGTGGCACCACTCGGGTGGGAAAAACGACTGGTAAACATCGTATCTCTGATGTGCTTTCTTCTCAGCTTACATCATGACCCTGGCACATTCTTCACGACGCTCTCTCGTTTTCTGGCTTGATCATCATAGGTGCAAGGACAAACCTGCCTGAGACGTCACCGTGATCTACCTAGCACGGGAAATAACCTATCGAGGCCATAAACTCTCTACATGAAGGCTAGAAAAAGTCTATCGGACACCTGTCCCCGAGATCCGAATCCAGGGCGGGGGCGACGGAATACATCAGTGAGGACGAACCACTGCACCGTTCGCCAACTATCTTTAGATTCGGATGTGCTGATGCAGGTGGAGGTGACAAACGTTCTTGGAAGTCAGGAGGCGAACAGACATCGAGAAAGTCGTCTTGTCGCCAGATTGGATGGACTCGAGCGGACGCCACCAGGGGGAAGGTGTTTTATTTCGAGAGCTGGACAGGGGTCATTTATGATTGAGGATGTGGCCTCTGATCGCCTACGCGATTGCATGTACGGTGAGTGGGAGGTATTACTCTGAGGATTTGTACAATCAAGTTGACGCATCGCCTACTTTGTGGTGAAACGGTTGTGCGTACTATGTCGGGAGTCAGAGGAATGAAAGATGTATGCCTTTGCATGCTGCTGGACCATCGAGCGTTCCCGAGGGTTGATGAAATGACACCATGCCATTTGCCAATTCACATGTTCCACCAAGGTGCCGTTGACGCGTGGTGATCAACCTCGGTCAGTTATTTCGCAAGTTTGTTCGGGTATGGGACGAAGGGACTGCTAACGGCGGCGGTTGCATCATCAAACTCCCCTTTCTATCCGCGTCGGACCTCGTCCTCGCGAGGGAAACCGCATCGGAACATAAGCCCTCCGAACGCGACCCTAACAAATAAAGGAGTGTCTGGAAGACCATGGTGGGACCGGAGGAAATTTGTCTGGTGAGTATTTGAAGAAGAAACCTGCGCGCAAGGACGACGATCGAGAAAGGGGACAGACAAATCGACGTTGCTTGGCGGTGGGTTGATGTTCCATTTCTCACCAAGTTTTTCTTATTGACGTCCACGATAGCGCAGTACGAGAGGATGTTTCCCGTAAATGTTTCAAAGAAAATTGTGCGGCAGTGCGGTCGCGATGCGCGAGATAGACAAGACGACATGTTCCCACCAGCTGTTAAATGATGCCACGGGATAGACCCATTGTACATTTCACCATCAGTACACGTTCGTTCACATGGCATGGCCCATCGCATATATCGTTTTATATCTCCAATCGTCATGCGGTGTCGAGACTGCCCATCCTGTCGCTCAGCCTTGGCAAATGAATATTTCGTGTACTTTTCTCCCGAGACGGGTGTACTATCGCTTTGGTTTCGATAGAGCACGATAATCTCGCCCCTCTCATATTCTTTAGGTTTGGAGCAGCTCTGATCGGACAGTATCCTCCAACCCCAACCATCGTGCGTGCAGAAACTTTATCGATGACCATCCCGTGAATATCCGCTCGATCGCGAGCGGGAACTCATACTGATGTTGCGGGGTGACACCAACTCGAAGATCTGGGGGCATGGTTGATATAGGGATGCTCGTGAATCATTGTAGTAGTAGTATCTAATAGTATATGTATGGCGTTGAAGGCCCTGGGTCAATGTCTTTCATCATATGCACCTGAACGAAAACACAACATCCACACGGGAAACGTGAACGAAAGGGTAGCATAACTTGTTCCTTGCTAATGTTGATACACTGTGAGTCTAACAATGGAGGTGAAAGGAAAGCGACGCATACTGTTAGATTGACCCCTGCAGCCGAAGGTTGGGATGAATCGTTCGTTTGTTGTACCTAATAGGACATGAGTCAAGACGAGTTCTAGTATCACTAGACAAAGACGCACTGGTCCGGCTTCCTTTGCGCCTGCAGAACCTTGTGCACTGTGCGAAGCGTCGTTGTTTGGCTGCTTGGGAACAGCAGCCTTGCCAGATGATTTGTTCTGTAATATGGCGTGAGCCCCTGCATCGAAACTCGAGGCATAACAAACCTTTCGTCTTCCCCCCGATCTCGCGGCCACTCGCTGGAATAATATGTTAGCGCACTGCGACTGTCACGGAAAAGCACTCACTGGTGTAGGTTGGGCTGCAGCCATCCTCGAAGGCCCCGCATAACTGTCGTCTACTCTTGCTGGGGAGCGAAAAGGAGATCGACGAACAGCAGGCCGGCGCGACGTTTCGGAAGGTCGATCTGGCTTTTGCGAAGCCGGGCCCTTGTTACCCATTCTCTGTAGCCACTTTGTGAATATTGAATGGCGGGGTGACACAACGGCATCGAGATTTTCCTGTGTACGCTCCTCCAGAGGGAATGTCGCTGGTGGGGAATCCGACAATTGTGGAATGACGTGAGATGAGCCGACTGGTGGTATCTCATCCTCCCGGAGATCGGCAGACGACGCCAAAGAGAGCGACTGCAGCAGCATGAACACGGAAGCAAGAGGAGAAGGAAGTGATTACCCACGTCGTCATAGTCGAATTGAGCAGGGATGCTCGACGGTACCTCGAGCTATGCTATCGTGAGAATTTGGTTCAAGGGGAAAACGAACGAATGAATACCTCAAGACCGTCTTCATTGCGGCTCTCGGGCATGGCATGGCTGGATTTTTTCGCGAGATCTTCCTGTTGTGCGTACCCACAGGAGTCAGCTCAACTCTATTGGTGATGGAATGACAAGCTCGTACTAGATCAGAGTCAACTGTTTTGTTATTGTCACCACCCGATATTGGCGATCGCTCGTCTTGCCGTACGTCCTCGTGAGTAGGTGCCTGTGTGATTTATTATCATAGGAGATGGAATGAGGATCATTTGACATGCCGAGGCTATAAACGCACAAATACTTACATAGAATGGACCATACGAGCCTGGGAGAACCTTACCGAGATCACGAATGACAATTTCCCCCTCATCTCCCCCAGTTGCCAGGTAGCTACTGTCCGCGGAGATGGCAATTGACCACGTCTGTTCGCCATCCTCGATAACAGGGCCAATTTGAGCCAGTGTCGTCGTATCCAGGAACGAGATGGAATGCTCTGCAAATGTAGCAATGAATTTGTTGTTGGCAGCTAGCGCGATAGAGTTGACATTGTTGTTGCCATCATGAAGTGTTTGTGATTCGGCAAGCTGGGACCCGGTGGACGTATTGAAAGACCTGATTGTATTCTCGAGGGATGCGGCAAAAATCTGCTGACCGTCGCTTGACCAAGCAAGGGGAGTCGCCAGGCCCCATCTAGGTATGTTGGTATCGATGGTGACGAGCTCGTCACCAGTGTGACTGTCGAAAATGCTGATGGAATTCCCCCAGCAGGCAGTGGCGATGTGCTCGCCATTCGGAGAGAATCGAATTCCAGTGACTCCATCCGTGTAATGTTTGAGTGGGCCGACGAGTCGCTCCCCACTTGGAATGCTCCAAATGCTCGCTTCGTTGCGCTCAGTTCCAGCAGCAAACCTCGTCGAATCGGGGGAGACGTCGACGGCCCAAACAGTGTCTGCACCTTCCACCTGGATGACCCTTTCATGCATTTCTCCATCCCACACACTTGCCCCCTTCCTAGTTCCGCAAACTATCCACTTGTCGTCCCTCGATACAGAAATTGCGTACACTGACATTCCTGTTTGCTTTCCGACCTCTTGCCCGTCTGAAAGTCGCCATCGTCGAATTCCATCTTCATTCCCGCACCATAGATGTTTTCCATCGGGGTGGAATGTGATGGCCCGCACATAACCAGAGTGACCGGTGTTGAGGACTCTCGTTGGGTCTTACTGGATAGTCAGCATTGTTCAATCACTCGGAGCTGCTACGCACTGGTATTCGTTGATGGCATCTTTAATGATGCGTACACAATCGTTCGTGCCGAAATGGTAAAGAACAAATTGTTTTGGTTGATTCGTGTTGCTCAACGTTGCGGCATAAACACGTTTCCTTGGATACTCAACCGCCTCGTGTCTTTGGCGCTTATTCTTACTCGGATTCTCTGTTCTGTGGCCTCATTGCGACGATCATGAGGCTACTCGGAGCTCTCAAGAATCACCGAAACCTGCCTTCCTTGCCATCATCGTAGTCCTATCCTGGGACGTACGAATGCCCGTCATGTCTCTACTGCAGGACTCAGTTCACGAGTGCACGATTTGCACTAGATCAACAAAACTTGACACGTTCCCGTAAATGGCATGGTCAAACTTCAGACGAATGTACGTCTGCGCACCAAAACTCAAACCAGTTACCACGTCACGTCCACATGTATGAGCAATCTATGCGTTCTCGCTTCCTACGTGTACCCCCCGAAGTTCGAATGGTTGCGCTCACACCGCCTTGTTGACGCTAGCGATGCCCTCGTACATTCAAGGTCAAGTTCTCTGGTTCACCACGGGAAGACTGTCTTACGGACATCCGCACGAAAAGTTACTGAATCGCGCTATGCTGAGTCGTTAGAAGTGGGTCCTACGAACACGGTATGCACGTTAGTGTGATTGAGCGCACGTCGTTGTCGTCTAATGTATTCTACTATCACCCAAGGCAGGGTGGAAGTGTCGTATTTCGATACTCAGATGAAGAGGAAAGGTCCACCTTGCTCACGAACTGTCGTGGTACTCCAACCGTTGTCCAACGCTCGTTCGAGCTGGGTGACATTTATGCGCTATGTTGCCACTGGCAGTACGCTTCCCCCCTCTGACGTTGGCTGGATCTTTGACACTCACATGCTACCTAGATACGAATAATCCCTGCGATCTTTTGATCGCATCGCGAAACTCAGTGCTGCGGGGAGCTCTACCGGTGAGTTGAGTAGTGTAGGAGCGGGGGGATGATGGGCATGTATGGAATGTCCAATATAAGGATGCTCATGCCGCCCAGCCAATGGGTAAGAAGCTCAGGCTGGGACACCCAGAGAATATGGAAGAATTCGTTTGTTCCTTCATCCTCTCGCTCGTACAGCGTGCGGAGTGGTGTCCCCAACAGTGCTGCGGCGGCTGTTCAGGACCTCGCGCTTAGATGGGCGTTACGCCCCCATGGACATTATCAGGGCGGCCAACGAGAAGCCCAGCACGGAGTAGCGCGGCACCAACTATGAGATGGAAGAACGACTGAGGATACCTCGTTTCCCTCGTCTTCCCACCGCACCCACGCCTCGTCCTTGCGACCATCAATTGCCACGAACCAGGACCTCTCGGACTGATACATCGAAGAAACCCTGCATCTCATCCACATCCATCTCCAGATCGGGGTCGATCTCCACCCCTTCGAGACCATTTGACAGCACACACTCAGTGTCCTCGAATACCATCCTCATGTGTATGAAAATTTCATCAATGACTATCGAGTGAATATCCGCGCGAGCTCAATCATGAACAGGGACTCATACTGATGTTGCGGGGTGACACGAACTCACAGAACTCCATGGTCAATGTGAACATACTCGCGAATGATTTGTATTCCATTGAATTATCTGGATCAATGCGTCCCATTTTGTGTAACTGAACGACAACACAACAACCACGTAGGAAACGCGATCGAAAGGACAGAGATACCTGTTGCTTGTTGATGTCCGATGAAGAGGGGAGGACAGCCCTGGTCAATAATTGTCGCAGCACTTCCCACCGATGTCCAATGTTCGCTCTGATATCGATATTTACACGTCATATAGCCAGTACGCTTCCCTCGGAGCGTGTATGCTCGTTTATGTACGGGTGACATGGCGCCGTTTAGCAGCCACTGCTCCGGGTCTGATGTGGCTGGGGTACAGAGATTGTCTACAGCTGAGACTCGTTCAGGCCTTCGTCCTCTGGCCAAAATTATGGAAGGGTGTCCCCAATGGTGTCGCGAGTGTGTATGGCGGTTACTCAAGACCTGTCTTCCAAATTCCAATCCCAACCTTCGTGCGTACATAGACTTCATCAATTACCATCGAGTGAATGTCCGCACGAGCTTAATCATGGACGGGGACTCGCGATTCATTGCAGCATATATATATGTGCATTGAATGACCCGGATCAATGTGTCTCATCATGTGTACCTGAGCGAAAACACAACATCCACACGGGAAACGTGAACGAAAGGGTAGCATAGTTTGGTCCTTGCTGATGTTGAGCCACTGTAAGTCTAACGATGGAGGTGGAATAAAAATAACGCGCACAGTTAGATGGACCCCCGGAGCCGAGGGTTGAGATGGATCGTTCGTTTGTTGCGCCTGATAAGACGTGAGCTATCGTGACGAGTTCTACCATCGCCAGAAAGAAACGCACTGTCACGGTGCCACCTTCATTTGTGCCAGCAGAACCTTGTCCGCTACGAGAAGTATCTTCCTCCGGATCTTTGCGAACAGTAGTCTTGCTACGCGATTTATTCTGAAACGTGCCATGAGTCCCTGCACCCAGCCTCGAGGTACAATAAACCTTTTGTTTCCTCCCAGATCTTGCGGCAACTCGCTGGAATAGTGTGTTAGCACCCTACATCCGATCGTCTATCAAGGAACAGCATTCACTGGCGTAGGTTGACCTGCAGCCATCCTCGAAGGCCCCTCATCCACTCTTGCTGGGGAGTGGGAAAGGGATCGACGATCGGCAGGCTCGCGCGACTTTCCGAGACGTCGATCTGGTTTATGCGAAGCTGGGCCCTTGACACCCATTCCCTGTAGCCACTTTTTGAATCTTGAACGGCCCTGCGGTGATTCGACTGTGACAAGATTTTGCTGCGCATGTGCCTCTGGAAGGGATGTCACTGGTGGGGCATCCGTCGATTGTGATATGGCGTGATACGAGCCAACAGGCGGTATCTCGTCCTCCCGGGGATCGGCAGACGACGCAGGGGACAATGGCTCCAATAAACATCAGCATACAAGTAAGAGGATATTGAAGCGATCACCAACCTCGTCATAGTTGAATTGAGGAGACACCTCGACCTATACCGTCATTAGAATTCGCTTTGAGGGGAAACCGAGCAAACTAATACCTCAAGAATATCATCGTGATCTTTGCTGTAGTTCCCGGGCTCGAGTGAATTAGACTTGTGCGGATCTTGCTGTCGTGCGTATCCCAAGGGGGAGTCAGCTCAACTCCTTTCAAGAAGACAAATGACAAATCCCTACCAGAATAGAGTCACGTGTCTTGTTATCGTCACCGCCCGATCCCGGAGATTGCTCGTCTTGTCGTATTTGCTCGTCAGTAAGTGCCTATGTGTAATTTGCCACCATATGGGAGGCAGAACGGGGATCATCGACATGCCCAGATTATAGAGGTACGGATACTTACATGGAATGGACCATACACATCCGGGAGAATCTTACTGAGATCACGAATCACGATTTTCCCATCAGCTTGTCCAGTCGCGAGAAGCCTACTATCCGCAGAGATGGCAATTGAACATAACCAACATTGGCCGTCGTCGACAACAGGTTCATTCCGATTCAGTGTCGACATATCCAGGAACGAGGTGAAACCGCCTGCAAAGGTAACAAGGAACTTGCCATTGGCCGCTTGAACAACGGAGTGGACATCGATGTTCTCGTTATCATGGAGAGTTTGTGATTCGGTAAGCAGGGACCCAGTGGACGTACTGAACGACCTGATTTTGTTGTCAAAGTCGGATGCTGCAAGAATCTCCTGAGCGTCACTTGACCATGCAAGTGGAGTGGCCGCGATCCATCTAGGTATGTCAATCTTGATGGTGACGAGCTTGTCACCCGTGTGGCTGTCGAAAATGCGGATCGAATTCTCCAAGCAGGCAGTGGCGATGCGCTCGCCATTCGGCGAGAATCGGACTCCGGTGACGGTATGGTAATGTTTGAGCGGGCCAACAAGTCGCTCCCCGCTTGTGATACTCCAGATGCTCGCCTCCTCGCCGCGAGTCCCCGTGGCAAACCTCGTCGAATCTGGGGAAACGTCGACCGAATACACCCCGATTTGGCCCTCCACATCGATGATCTTTTCTTGCATGTCTCCGTCCCACACACATGCCCCGTTGAAAGTCCCGCACACCATCCACCTTTGATCGCTTGACACAGAAATGGCGATTACGCCCGCGCGCGTTTGCTTTCCGACCTCTTGACCGTCTGAAACTCGCCATCGTCTAATCCCATCATCATATCCGCCTAAAAGATGCTTTCCGTCGGGGTGGAAGGCCACTACCCACACTATCTGAGAACGACCGATATCAAGCACTGTTGTTTGGTCTTACTGAATTGTCAGGATTGTTCAGTGACTCCTCGGAGCCGGTACGCACTGGTATTCGACGACGACATGCTCATCAATGGTGCACAATCGTTGGTGTCGAAATGTCGAGGGACAAGTTATCTCAGTTTATTTCTGCACAACATTGCTCCCATAAATATGTTTCCTTATCGTTCACACAGGTGTCTCCTATTATTCCAGCTCGCTCCATGGCCTCATTGCGATGACGAGGTAAGATGTCAACATCGGCGAAACCTACCCTCCTTGCCACGCGTAGCTTTACCCTGGCACTTGCGAATGTTGTCATATCTTGGCCGCAGGACTCAGTTCACGATGACTATGCAATTCGCATTAAACCAAATCGCGATCTGCCGCGCACAAAGTCCGACGCGTTCACGTGAACGGCGCGGTCAAACTCCAATCGAAGGTACGTCTGCGCCGCGCCGATTCCCACCTGTCAGATTTATCTGCGCAGGCTGGCCGTTCTCGCGCTTCTTACGTGTTCCCCCGGACCTCGAGCGGCTGCGTTCGCATGAAACCTCATTGACGCAGGGAATAGCGTCGGACAATCGATGGCGAGTTCCTTTGTTCACCAGGGTCAGGCTGTCTCACAAACAACCGCATGAAAATTATAGAATCTCCAGAAAAAGCACTGTGTTGAGGTATTGGAAAAGGATCATACGAACGCGGGATGCACGTCAGTGTGATCGGGCGCGGCACATTGTCTAACGTGTTCCATTGCCAGTCAATGCAGGATGGATGTGTCGTATTTCGATATACTGATGAAGATGGAAGAACAACCCTGATCACTACTAACTGTTGCAGTACTTCGACTAACGTCCACCTCTTGGCTGACATTTACGCGTCATGTAACCAGTACGCTTCCCCGGAGCGTCTATGCTAGTAGGCGTACCGGTAGCATCAGCAATTCGCAGGCGAATTTGGAGGAGCTGGAGGATGAGGCACACAATGTGTCTACAGAGACTCGCTCAGGCCTTCGTCCACTCGCTTGAACTACGTGGGGAATGGCGTTGCCAATAGTGCCGCGGATGCGTATGGCGCTTGGACAGGCATTATGTCTCCATCGGTATTATTGGGGCAGCCGACAAGAAAGCCCTCGACCTCGATTCCTCCGAGGACCATTCGGTACCACACCTATCGCATCACCTCCTCTTCCTCGCCTTCCCAATCTGCGTCTTCGTTGCACCCCAATTCAAATTTAAATCTCCCCTGAGTCCCCTCTATCTCATCCATCCGATACACCACATCTCCCTCACACCCCCTCCCTCAACTTCCATCTTGTATGACTGAACGACAACACAACATCCACGTAGGGAACGAGATCGAAAAGGTAGAGACGCCTGTTTCTTGTTGATGCTGATTGACCATAAGTCCAACAATGTAGCTGAAAAGAAGGTAACGCGCACTGTTAGGTGGACCCTCCCGGCCGAGGGTTAAGATGGAAGCTTGGACGAATGTAACTGTGATTGAGCACGTGATGTTGTTTGTTCTTGTTGAATTCGAACGGTGTTAGTCCAAATGTAGTAACATGATCCTAGCGAGGAGGTTCCGACACAGGTTGGAGGCCCTTGTACATCCAGACAGCTTTATCTGAGTACCTTAATCCTTCGGTCAGACGATCTACGCCAACCTTACCACCACCCTCAGTGACCGCCACCATCTCACATAATCCTCCATGCTAATCTTACGCCGATCCAGGGTCCGTTGCATCCACACTTTCTGAAAAGTCACAGGGAACAGAGCGATCCACCCTTCTAGCAGACACCGCCGAGTCTAAACCTACCTCGAGCCCCTGTACCTCTCGCTGTGGCAGGTACTGCTGCCACGGAGCACGTCCGAACCGCAACACTGCGTTCGCTGTCACAGAGTGTACACGCTCAGTCATCCAGATGCATGTCACGGTGCGGCACGTCTTCGTGTGAAGCAGATGACGGCTATGGCAACGTCTATTGCAAGGGTGGAAGTGCTCTGGTTCCTCTACTTTATGGGGTGTAACGCGACCGAGTGCACGCTGTCGAAGAACAATGCAATGATGTCTACTGTGGTCCAGGTCCTGGACAAAGGTTCGCGCGAACCCAAATGAAATATTGCGTTCATTATGAGCCTCTATAATACTTCATCCACATCGAAAAACAAAATCACCGGAAACATTCGAGGAGAAAAAGGAAAGTATTCAGAGATGAATCAAATCTTCGATTCGTGTTCACCATTGACGAGTCGGAGGTGTCGGCAGACGAAGAAGGCAAGGGACGGGAAGACGGGAAGATGAAATCCAGTTTCTGATTCATGGTAAAATACAGGTTTTTGATGCGCATACACCTTCGACCACCCAGGCCATAGATCACTTGACTACCCTTTGCTTACCTCCCTGTCCAGCGAATCTCCATCCATCGCAGAGGTGGGAATGTCGCTGCTGCAAAAACAGCCGCGAGCTATACATGGAGAAAAAAATAAAAGGTGTGTCAGTGATAGCTGGTTTCGACGATGACATCAAGAGAGGTGCCGCACCTCGAATCCGAGGTCGGCGCCGTACGTCGCACCAGCTAATTTTCCAATCGGCCCTGTGTACCACACCTGTGACATTCCGATCACTGCGCCGGCTATTCCGAAACAGCACGCCAAGAGACCTGCGATGCCAATTGGAAGTCTGCGAGTGAAAAACATGGTACAGGTCCAAGACGCCATGTCATTAGGACAGCCGCCGATGATAGAACAGGAAGCACGTACTTGGAAGGGGTATCCCAATCTGCCAAGTTATATCCTCCCAACCGACCCCATTTCTGCCGAAATAGGAAATGTTCCTCGACAACGATGACAATAAAGAATGCTGTCCAATAACTCAATATGGACAAAAAGTTGGTGAGGATGGCACTGAAATGCTCCCGTCCAGCAACACCGGCAACGGTATAGACGATGAAAACGAAGATCACCCAGAGAAAACGGGGTACCATAGCAAAGGGACGACCGAGCGCTTGTATAGAGAGAGCTGCAGAATACGTATTGGGAATGTTGTTGGAACTTTGTTGCGGATACGTAAGTACAAGACTCGGTCAAGGGGGAAAAGACGCACATCGCGCTCAACGCCAACACCACCAGGAGGAACTTTCCTCCCCCACCCCAAGGTGTCAACACCTGAGCGATCAATGCACCTGTGCCTCCACTTGAAGCGAAAGCAGCGACATAGACGGGGTCGGTGATTGTCATCAACGCAGCGCCCAGTGTCACGGTGAACACTATCGGAAGGTACAAGCCCAAGAAAGTCATTGTGAATACGCGCCAAGGATTCGTATCGACGGGTAGGCGAACATTGTAGTCAGCAGCAACCGGAGCCCAGCCACCGACCGAGCTAAAGACGATGGCACCGAAGCCAAGAATATCGACACTGAGTGCTCTTCCGGTGTCTTCCAATGACTTATGGGCATTCACGTCATATCCGGCTTTGCTGCCGAGTCCATATAGACAGCACATGATGAAAAATATGGCTATCCAGGCGTAACGCTCGTAAACGTGGACCATGTCGTAGCCAATAAAACAAGGAATGAGAGAGCAGACGCCGATGATGATGATGCCAACGACCAGGGGGAGCGTATTTGCATTGATCGAAGCAAGCGTCTGGCCGCCAATGATTACAGCCACTGTGGCAAAACCAAGCCTAAATGCTAGGTGTCAACGAGGCTGGTGGCAAGGATGGTAAAGAAGACGTACTGAGTGAGGATATTTAGGATAGAATAGAATGCTCCACCCAGGTACCCTGAACTATAACGTGCGATGATCATCGTACGCAAGCCAGTCCGTGGGCCGAGGGTGGAAATAAAGGCTACTGGTACAGCACCGATGGCGGAAAAGGAGAGGATAGTTGCGATGGCATGACTGGGCTAGGTCTGAGCACAAGGTAATATGGGTAATCGGAGACCCACGGTAGGGTAAGGGTGAACACGGATTGGGCCAATACACCTACGGGTATCGCCATGATTACGGTGTTCACCGACCTATTCCATTGGTGAGGGGTACAACAAAATCGTGAAAGTGGACATACCACCACATGAATAGGCTGCAATGAATGATGAGGACAAGCTCGGATACGACTGAATATCGAGGAAACGGACTTGTTCCAGGCATTTTTGGTTTCCCTCCGGTGTTCTGGCACGCGCTCTACGCCTCTTGCTTCGACACCACTGTCGAAGAGCTTGGAGAGAAGAGGGCCAAAGGCACCAAAACGTTTTGCAATCGCTTGATCCGGGACATCCTCGACTGCGTATACCTCGGTATCGACAGCGAAGACGTCTTCTTCCTTGTCATAGAACTGGTGGTTACTATCCTTGTACATGCTGAAGGCACGAGAGAGGACGGCGACACGGTGGGCGGAGGGCAAGCGGATATAGCAAGGTGAATGAATGGTTACATGTTAAATATCGGGAGAGATCACCCGGAGGTCCGCATGCCAATTCTTTATTTTGAGCAGCTGTCAATGGAATTGTAACGAGGCACATTAAATGTTGCCGTATGTTGTTGCTGGCGTGTTTGAGGCAACGATGGCGTATCCATCACAAGCCAAGAACTTGAAAGCCATATGCACGATGACCGCTGATCGAACCCTGCATTTGCGAGCACCCCGCAGGCCTAAAGTTACTGACTCCAGCGAATAATTAGTAGAAGGTTATTCGAATTCTTCCAGGGGAATCGACATCGTTCCGCGAAGGACCCGCCACGTCGTAGGAATAACGAGAACGTCGTCCCTTCACCGGAGCTAGATATCGATTGCGACTACCGACGATGTCATCTCGCCCGAGCATGCAGGGTCAGTACTCAGTATTCACCTGGGGCCTACACATAATGGTGATGGACCATGTGACATGCACTTGTTACACTTCCTGAGCTTCTCATTCATGGGAGAAAATCCAGACTCGAAAATGTGCCTGCACGGAGTTTCAGTAGCATTTAACAATTAAGAATGCAATGAAGGTATACGTGGTGAATCCAATTGTCCCATCTTGCACATAATTTCATGGATGAAATGTGTCGAGCACCGATCACACCTGTATTGGCCAGATCTACAGATGTCGCCACGAAGCTTATGACAATGAGAGTGACATGACTGAAGTACACTCCTACTAGAAGGTATTATTACCACGAGAAATAATATTTTATAAGGTGCCAGACATTCATTTTCCTCCCCATAGAATCAATCTTCAGTCGTGAATGTGTGTTGCCATTTCACTCATAATTGGCTAAAATGCTACTTACTGGAACTCTAAACTTCAGGCAGATTGTGTTGTAATCCATCTCCAAGGGGTGGTATTAGTGGATAGATAATGTCCCGACGGACCCGACCATCAAAACGTCACGTCACAAATATTACGCTTGGGGTCGAAGTCTCGGTTTAACCGGGGCCAAGTAAGGTAAACACGTACTCACGGAGCACCTGAAACACGAAACACAAGTAGTACCGATGTCCGCGAAGACGGATGACGCGGATACAGTACCTCGGATTCAATGGTGGTCTACTGGTCAATTTACCACCCGTCTCCAGCCCAGACGAACTGAAGTGGGAGTACCCCTCGCTTTGGTCCACGTTCTCCACGTCCAATACATTCGCACTCCATATCAGATAGATAGAACCTGGGGAAGGCCCTTGCCGTATCACAACCCCAAACTGCACTTCGTATCCGACCCGTTTCTTCCTCGACACCACGAGTCACCTCACATACCCGTTGCACCAGGAGTCGATCGATTTGAAGCATTCGTTTGTAGCCTAGGGCTTGCTCGTGTGTCGAACTGAAACGCAAGAACCACATGACCAAGTGTTCAAACATTCAACTTGAGCACCTCATGATCGTGCAAAAAATACCACATCCTCCAGATTTCGTCTAGATTAGTCTACAACCACCGCCTGGGAATTTACTACGTAATCCATACCCAGGCTTCTTTTCAACTCGAGGCTGCTCTCCTTCAAGTTGATCTTGTCTGAAACACAGGATCCTTGGCCACCAGTCGTAGAACTGTCAAGGTATCATCGAATACCATCCTTCAAGCTTCAAGTTCGACGCGTGATGGACGCCGAAACAAAGTCCACCCTATCTCACCCTACCCGTCAAGAGACTTGCCCATGCCATCGGGGTAATACACCGTATGCGGGCGACACTGGCTTGGTCTGTGAGGCGGCAGACTGCACTTACAACCACGTTTTTTTATCGCCCCTGTTCGTCTTGCTTCCTCGAACGAGGTCCGTGTCTGGGCTGGCGCTCCTAACCATCGCGAGCTCGAGGACATTGGACACAACGACAGTCGTGGCGGAACGCATCTCTCTCATTCTCTCTCTTTTTTTGGGGGGTGGGCCTAGGTGCGACGACATCGATGAGCCGCAGTGCGTGTGTGTCGTTCTCGAGACCGTACCTACTCGGTTATGTTATGCTCGCTCGAGGCGGTGGAAGTCGCGCGTGTTTGAGAGGGCAGTTTCAGGCGAGCCACCCCTTTATATGCGTCGTATCTTTGCCGTGGCGGCCCCTGTGCCCAAACCATTCGTGAACGTTGACAGCTTTTGCAGCAATCCTAAATGTGTGTACTGTAACTTCGTGTTCCCTCATGTAGAGCGGTATCGACAGCATCTGAATCACCGTAAGACCCCATACTAAAAGAGTCGGAGCACGCTCTCCGCGCTAATCCGAATGTTTGGGTGCCCGATAGAGGAGCGAAGGAGTGTTCAAGAGGGGAACGGGGGATTCAGATTTGTCGTACCAGCGGGGCCCAGGATGCCCCAAGCTTTTGAATGGTCTATTCTCTGCTAGGAGCCATGACCTCGATCGATCGGTTGAAACAAAGAAGAAAAAATCGTCCCGTTCTTTACTTGCCATAATTCGCGGCTTGCGTGACTCGCAACCCGCATCCTTGCACCGTCAGACCAGTACACTGTTTACGATCCGCCTCACGCTCGTTCGTACGACACTGGATACATACAGGTTATCAATAAATGCAATGCCCACCCTTTCAGCGTCACCGCACCATTCTATTTCTCGCACGCATGACATTCACGCCGAGAATCGGGAGAACCACTCTTGGATGCCACGTGCACTTTCCTCCTTTGCCCAACCTGTTCCCAGGAACACAAACGATCAGCGTCCGAAACCCAAGTCACGAGTGCCAAGACGTGGGAGAGAGGGGGGAGAAAGACGTACGCTCATGGGGTACGTTCGGGTCTCCGCGCACAGCGAATCCGTGGGAAACGCCGGAAAATACCTGGAAAAAGTAGTTCGATTTGTTCTGCACCAAGATGTCTTCCGCACGTCGTCGTGACTCGAGCGGGAATGTATGATCGACCTCTGTTCAAGTTGTCAATGCACGGACGCGGTGGAAGGTGTCAGCTCAATAGAGAACATGAAAGTATCGGTTCGACGACACTCACCCGCACAGGATAAGAGGATGGGACCTGTCAAGATGTTGATATAAGCCCTGAGGTGATGGGAAAAGGAGGACGGATGGGATGATAACGTACGGGTAATCTTTTCGAAATGGCTCTCCTCGAGGAAGGCAGGGTGGGCGATCGCACCTACGAAGGACGCGCACGCATCGAGTGGGTAAACAAAAGGGGAGGTGGGCATGGCGGAACACGTTACCTGCGACGATAGATCCCTCTGCAGCCAGATCCAGCACGAATGGCGCGCCAAAACAATAACCTGGAGAGAGACGTTCACATTTATTCAGCATGCATACATCGATCGATCCTTCGATGACGGGAAAAAGGTCATGCATGGGACACGTACCGACTGCGGTGTACTTTGTCGTCTCGGTGCCTAGTAGGGAAAAGCCGACGACGATGAGCATTTCAGAGAGGTGGGGCCAGCACGTTTCGCATACCATACGTCGCTTTGACGGCATCAAACCACTTTGGGAAGGCCTCGATCGCAGGGCTGCGTGCCCCTTGAATCCAAGCATTCCTGTCATGACCCGCGGGCAAGTCCTGGATGGGCGACCCAAAGAAATAGTCAGGTCCGAGTACGATGAATCCTAGTGCCCCCACCACGGTCAGCACGTCCAAAGCACACCAACAACAGATGGACAACAATCGCACCACACGAGGCGAAATAGTCTTGCAGCAACTTGTTGTTGACGAACATGGATCCCCAGACGTCTGCGAGGAACAAGAGGACTTTCTTGTGTGGCGTAGACGTCCTACCTGCGGGCGGATCAGCGATGTAGGTGTTCAGTCCGCCGAGGAGTTCGACCCGTCCTTCAGGTGTCCCGGTGTGTTTGACGCCAGTCCAGCAGCACGAGCCAGGGGGTCCTGCGAGCGTCGACGACATGGTGGAAGTAGATTTGGGATGTGTCGGATCTGCAAATACTGATGCCGGGACCTCTTTATATCTCGACGACCGGTATCCCGTGATGAGACGAGATATATATTATCGATTGATCACGCCCATCGATCCACGTTACCAAGATCAGTTTCTCGAGCGACACCCATGACTCGCCGAATGTGGAAAAAAAACAAGTCATCAGTATGATGCGGCGTGCCGTGCAAGGTACGTCGTCTGCATGCCTTGTCGAGGGCTTCTTTCCCGGATCTGATGACTGGCTGGATGGGGAATAGGCCATGAAGTACGCTGCGCAAACCCGTTATCTGCTCGCCAAGAGATGAATCAGGCAATTGATTGGCTGGGAGGACTCGGATTGATCCAATAAATATTTGAGTCTATTTGTACCCGAATTACAGGCCCTCTATCTCTTTCCCTCCAAAGCAGCCTAGCAAGTATGGCCGAGTCGCATCTGGTCTAAATTACTCCCCCCTCGTCAAACATCCGTGCAAGGTATCTGTCTTGGTCATTTCATGGAACCGAATGTCCACGTTTCTACTCCTGAAGCCCTTGAAGCCTTCGTCAATATGCCGCCCTCCCGGCCATTTTGAAGTCACTGAGAACTGAGGAGACTTGGCTACGAAGCATTAATCCCGTTCGTCTCGAGGGTGCAAGAAAACCACAAGGGCGCGTTTGCAAAGCAGAACCCTACGATATTTACTCTACCTGATGCACATGACTCTGATCTCTCAGTTATTCTTGTTTACAAGGTTGAAAGTCTCCCCACCGCAATCTCTGGAACCGCTATGAAGCTGTTATCGAGGCTCGATCCGGATACGCTTGTTTCGCTAGCATTCGAGACTTACAAGACTATACTTCACGGCACAGAAGATGACTTTTGAATCCAACATCTTCGAAGCTCTCGATAGTCTAGCAAACGCACCTACCAGGACGTCCACTGCGGTCAGTACGCGTCGGATAATTTCTTTCCCTCGTCAAGAGACCGACGGAACGTCACATTCCCCAGGCTATTGTTTCGGCGCACCGTTTGTAATGCACCTGGCTTCAGAGGAGGTAAATGCATTCCGCCGTGCCCCCCTTCTGGATACGACGGTAAGATTTCGATGACGGAGGGCCTTACCATAGGTCGCTTTGCGGCGTCGAACCACCTTGGGCAGACCTCGATCATGGCGGCGAGTGCCTCCACGGTTAGCACATCAGCACGATACATTCGACCGAACAAACCCGTGAACAGGAACGGACCCCACGAGACGATATAGACCTGCGACGACTTGTTGATGAATAGAGGTCACCAGACGTCTAGAGGACTTTCTTGTGTGGTCCGGACGATGCATCTGCTGGCGGCGCGGCGATGTAGGTGTCGAGTCCTACAAGGGGTTCGATCCGTCCTACAGATGTCCCAGTACCTTGATGCCGGTCCAGTAGAATGAGCCGTGGGGACCTACGAGCGTCGTCGACATGGTGAGAGACGGTTTGTAATCTCGATGGCCGCTATTGATGGTGCCTGGGCATATCACCAAGTTCGGTTTCTTGACGCTAACCCGCTGAATGCGGAACAATCATCATCGATAGAGTGTGCCAGCCCAAAGTGTGTCACCTACGCGTCTTGTCGAGATCCGTGTTTTCCCGGCTTTGATAATCTGCTGGGAGGTGGGACGGTCGACCACAGAGCGTGCTGCCCAAAGTTCTCATGTCGACACCTGATTAGGTGGGAGTACCATCACGGACGTTTCGCGGACATGGTATTCTTGGACCACTGCTTCCGATGGCTATGATGGTACTTAGTCAGATACACCCCCGTTCAGACCGATTGCGTTTGCAATCAACAAACACGGCTATCGTACATTTCGATGATGGTGATGACAACATGCGTTCCTTCAAGTGGGTCCGAGTAAGCAAGACTACGCTGCGAACCTGTTGAACCAGTGCACGAATCCGCGCGCGCATTCCTCTTTCGCAAAGCCTGTAAAACGAGCAGTCCCGAGGTGGGTGGATATATGGGTTGTGAAAAGGGAAAGGACAAACGCTGAGCGTCGTCGGCGGGATCACCGCGCGCGCCGAACCCGTGTGATGCGCCACTGAAGATTTGGAAGTAATAGTGCGCCTTGTTCTTGATGAGAATGTCTTCTGCCTGGCGACGCGCTTCGATGGGGAAGGCCTGGTCAATTTCTGGAATGTTGTATTCAGTTTCTGCTTTGATAGGGTTAACGAGCAAGATGTGTGAATAATCATTCACCTGCACAGCCAAAGGCGATGGGCGCTAAGACAGAGGCATTAGAGTATGTTTTTGCGATATGCACGTTTTCACTGACCCACGCAGTTCTCGATGAGGTCTGATTTGAGCTGTTTCGTCGCACTATCGTAGATGCTGGAGGGATGGGCGACAGCACCTGAGGACAGGGTCAGAGATGGGGAAGGGCCAAGATCCGAGGAAAGACGGGCTCACCCGCCGCAAGGTTGAAGGTCGGGTCATTTGCAAGGGCAAAGACGTATGGGGCCCCGAAACAGTATCCTGGATAAAACGAGGCGATGAGAGGAGAACGACGAGGAAGCGAGAGATGGCGTACCGACTGCAAAGTACTTGACGTCGGTCGTACCTACATGACCCAATCGAGGTCAACGTATGCGAGACGGCGTGAGAGGGGGTCTCTGACCGTAGCGTTGTCTGACTTCCTGGACCCACTTTGGGGTGAGTTCGCGTGCTTGAGCGACGGCCTTGTCGCGCCAGGTTTCGCGGACGAAGCCGGGCTGTTTCATGAGTGTCTCGAACCTCTCGCCCATGAAGTAATCAAGGCCGAGGACGGTGTAGCCTACGCTCACGTCGGTAGTGTTGGCTGCATGGAAAGGAAACAAGCTCACCGTTGGACGCAAACGAGTCCTGGAGGAGCTGGCTGTTGATGTAGAACGGGCTGAACACGTCCGAAAAATAGAAGAGGATCTTCTTCTGCCCGGATTGGGCTGCGCTGGTGGGCTCGGCGACGTAGGTGGGCACGCCAGCGATGGACTCTGTGCGGCCGAGGGGGGTGCCGGTGTGGGCCACGGTCTTGAAGCAGTCGTCGCAGGACATGATCGATGGGACGTGGCTGTGTCGACATTACTCACTCTCTCCACTTCACCATGGCCGACAGCGAAATACATATCAACGTCAAGGGTACCCCGCTCCCTCGCCTCCTCTTCCCCGCTGACTCCCTCAACCAGGCCCGAGCGAGCTCAAGATCCAGATATCGATCAGCCCAGACAAGACCGTCCTCGACCTCAAGCGTGCCATCGCCGACAAGTCGGACGTCGAGGCGGATCGACAGAGACTGATTTACTCAGGTCCGTGTCCAAACGACCCTCACACAGCCAGTTCTTGACTCCGACACCCACACAGGCAGAGTGCTCAAGGTACTGATGCGTCTCATCGTGTCCACTTCCACCCATCTTATCGTTCCCTCAGGATGAAGACCTATTGTCCGTGTACAAGATCCAGTCGTCACATACCATCCACATGGTCAAGGGAACCGCACGCGCCGCGCCCGCTTCTGGCTCCTCATCCGCCGCCCCACCACCTCAGCAAATCCCCACGATGCAGGCTGGCCAGAACCCCTCCGACCCGCTCACCCTTCTCAATGGCTACATGGGCCACGGCCTCATGGCTGGCTTCAACCCATTCGCCGATATGGGCGTGAACCAGAACGATCCCAACATGGTCCGTATCTCTGCGAGTGTGCCATCCACGGTCGGCTAACGTCCCCGCTTGCAGTTTCAAAACATGATGCAATCACCCGAGTTCCTACAGCAAATGTCATCCCTCATGTCCAATCCCGCCATCCTCGACCAGATCATCGCGCTCAATCCACAACTCGCGTCCATGGGACCCCAAATCCGCGAGGTATTCCAAAGCGAGCAGTTTAGGCAAATGGTGTTCGTAGCATTCTCTCTCGCCTTCCCCACGCTTCTGTGCATGGCGTGTCCACCGTTAACCTATCCGTTTCTCTACCAAACAGGTCGAACCCAGAAACACTGCGTACCATGATGCAGATGTCTTCGATGATGCGCGGCGCTGGGCTTGGCGGAGGAGGGCTTGGCGGCCCTGGCGCAGCGGTTCCCGGCGCGTTCCCAGCCCCAGGAGTCCCCTCTAGCGCAGTTGGCACCGGCACTACCGGTCCCACCTCGCCGTCCACGACGACGCAGCCCAGCGCAGCTGGAACGGGTGCTAACATGGGTGCAGGTGCTGCTGGCATGCCTAATCCTGCACTGCTACAGGCTCTCCTAGGCGGGGGTGGTTTCGGGGGTGGCCCGGGTGGTTTTGGTGGCCTAGGCGGTCTCGGTGGGGGGATGGGCACCTTTGGTGCGCCGGCTGCAGCTCCCGCGGATACCAGACCGCCAGAGGAACGGTTCCAAGTACAGCTCCAGGTCCGTCCAACGGGCTCACATGTCGCGATTCATCTCACCTTGCTTTCCTTCTCCAGCAACTACAGGATATGGGTTTCACCAATGCAACTCAGAACATCCGTGCGCTTCTTGCGACTGGCGGCAATGTGCATGCTGCGATAGAGTATATCTTGGGCGGTGGCGGTCTTTAAAGGGGGAGTGGGTGTACGATATAACTTGTGTAGTACTTGGCTATCGAGTGGCTTACTAGTTCTTATGTAAGCATCCCACTCGGGGCTTTGTATCTTTTCTTCGAGATAGAGTCAACTGTTTCATGATCAACGATGTTGTCAACGCCAGTCGTTGGTATCCTTGAGTCGTATTTCACCCGCTCGTTCTTCGACACACGATTACCCCTGCTCGTCCTGTCACCGTGCCCGTGACATAGGCAGCCCGTGTCTATACCTGTAAAAGCGATCTCAAATGTGTACACGTACTTGTATGTCGACGATATAAAAGGTGACAAGATAAAGTGAAAGGGGCAATGTGTCGTCGACATTCGACGGCAGCACATCACTTGGAGATGTAGTACCTCGAGATGTCGAACAGAAATTTGTTCAGGCTGCAAAATGTTGTCCCAAGCATGTTTGATCGATCGAAACAAATTAGGAGAGCGGGAGTGTTGGCAGAGGGGGCGAGGGTCCGTACCATGGAAAAGATGCGCTGTCGGTGCATACGTCTTGAGTATCACCGTCGATGACGTCCACAAAATCACCCTCACATGATAAGTATCTCGGACCGTGCTGTCCGCATACATAAACGCGTGCATCATCGGTCTGTTTCAGAGTCTCGCTCCATGACCGTCTGAGTGACTGACCCGCTCATTAAAAATGACCGAAAAGCGCGAGGTCACCGGCCGTGTAAATCGTGTCTGCCGCGTGCAAGACGGGGAACGAGGTTTGTGAATGTGACGTGGTGTGAGTGGGGTGCGCGCGCAGATGCACGTTCGACTAGAGTTCGACTAGAGTTTGATCGCGTCGTTTATGGAACATGTCGGATTTCGTGCGCGATATGTCGCCAGTTTGTTTAAATGATGGGCCTTCGTCGTGAACAGTGACCTAGAGGCGAGATATGACGAACATTTGCAATTGCCAGGGTGAGACTGAGGGCAGGTGTCGCCGATGTTGGACTGGCGACCGAGTGCAGGCAATGTCGTTCTGCGAGCAACTTGCAGGGGCAGTGTTGGAGTATGGTGAGGCTGAGGACATCTTCGAGTTTTCGAAGCAGCTGCGTCGTTTTCGTGCACACTTGCAGTAAAAGGAGTTTAACAATGTGAAACAGACAACTTTGGATAGTTACACGTAATGACATCTCGGGTACCACAAGTCCCATATATAGTATGCGAAGGTGACGTGTTATGCTACTTCCCACCAAGGGTTTACAAAGGAATATAAGGGTTTGTATTCTAAGTACCCGGATGTCTAATCCTTGCAACTTGTGTATACAATTGGAGATTAGATAAGGGGTATACATAACCTTAT
>JBBPLK010000190.1:2630-14898 GCA_038089735.1 Exsudoporus frostii
GACAATTTCTTCGAACTCGGCGGTACCTCCATTGACGTTATCAGACTCAAGCGCGAGGGGGAGACTGCATTTGATTTGCCCGAGATCCCTACTATCCAGATCCTGAAGCACCCCGTCGTCTCCAGCTTGGCAAAATACGTTGACTCCTTGGTTTCCAAGGACGCGAGCACTGAGGAGTATGATCCCATCGTTCCCCTCAACCTCACCGGGAACAAGACCCCCATCTTCTTTGTTCACCCCGGTGTCGGTGAAGTTCTCATCTTCGTTAACCTCGCCAAGTACTTCCAGAATGAGCGGCCCTTCTACGCATTCCGTGCGCGTGGTTTCGAACCCGGGCACCCGTTCTTCGGCTCCATGGACGAGATGGTTTCTTCCTACGCAGCAGCTGTCAAGCGGACGCAGCCTCATGGTCCTTATGCCATTGCTGGTTACTCGTACGGTGGTGTCGTCGCCTTCGAAGTTGCCAAGCGACTCGAAGCCATGGGCGATGAAGTCAAATTCACCGGTCTCATCAACATTCCTCCTAACATCGCGGACCGGATGCACGAGATCGACTGGACGGGCGGTATGCTTAACCTCTCGTACTTCCTTGGTCTCGTGACCAAGCAAGATGCCAACGACCTCGCTCCGGCATTGAGGCCCCTCACGCGCAAGGAGCAGCTCGAAGTTGTCTGGAAGTTGTCCCCTCCAGAGCGTCTCCTCGAACTCCAGCTTACGCCCGAGAAGCTCGACCACTGGGTTGACATCGCCGGCTCGTTAATCGAGTGCGGTAAGACATACGACCCGAGTGGCTCAGTTTGTGAGTCGATCGTCTTTTCTCATCCATCCCTGTCCATCCTGACATACTTTGATCTCAGCGTCGGTCGATGTCTTCTACGCTATCCCCCTCCGTGGTAGCAAAGAGGACTGGTTGAACAACCAGCTCAAGCCTTGGGGAGCGTTTAGCCGTGGCGAGCCCTCGTACACGGATGTTCCCGGACAGCACTACACCCTCATGGACTTTGACCACGTCCCAGGCTTCCAAAAGATCTTCCGCAACCGTCTCGAGGCGCGTGGGCTCTAGAAATCTGTCCGTAATGCATCGTAGAGGGGTGTCGAGGGTTATTCTGCAAACATACCAAGGGTTTCTGCTACCCATCATTCGTTCTTCAGCTTGTACACACATCACAGCACTCTCTAACTTTATATTTTTCCACTTTACTCTGCAACGTGTCACAAGGACCACAGTACACACACATGTGGTTTGCGAATAGATAGGCGTCAGTAATGTTCTCCGATATTAATATTATGCGTCATGAATGTAGTACTCTAGTGTATTGCGACGTTGTAGAAACTTATTATCATCATCGCTGAGACACTTGTAGTCTGAGAGACCTACCGCGGTTTATACGAGTCGGACAGTGCATATTTGTCATCGGGTACCGGGCTGATCGGTCGTCCGTGCATGTCAAACGCTAACGTGGCCAGAGAAAAGATTGTGATGTCTATCGAAGTGGGGGATGACATGAGAAGATGTAGTATTACTGGTACTATTGAGAAGATGTGGGCGAAAGTCCGAGGGCTTTCCGGCCCGAGGCCACTTCATGCCGGGTAGAGCAAGCTGCGCGGGTGGGTTGGGAACCGAACAGAAGCGAGTGCTCTATTTGGCGTGAAGTGTACGACGGACGATTGAGGTTTCTGAGAGAGTGTGTCGTTCTGTGAGCGGGAGTGGCGGGTGGGAGCGAACAGAGACGAAGCTGAAGCAGCGATGGGGACGCTGCGTGAATGCGAAGTGTGCGAGGAGAAAGAGATGCGCCACTTCGCTTATTCATGCACGGACTAAATTCTAGGATGGTCTCGTGACTCGGCCGTCTTAGAATGACAACTTTTACTAGTAATGCTCGGATGCTCATGCGCTTGTCGAGTTTCGTCCTATTAGAAATTCCTCCATCGGCGTTGGCGATCGTGTGGAGGAAGCGACCGAGCGACCGAGACATGTAATTTGTACGCATGTTGGGGGAATCAGTATGTTGTAGCCCACCGCGCCGACCGATAGTCGTTCCTTCCGTCATGTACTTGTCTCCACCACTACATCATTACACGCTCTAGTTTACTTATCGGCGACTGATGTAATGGAACTGAGAGAGGATGAAGTGTCGTGCATGCCGCTCAAAGTCGTGGACCCGATGCCTAGTGGGTAGGACGCAACCGAGACCTGGTCCACATTGCTAAGGGATGGTATCTAGAGCAGATCAACACAGTGGCGCACAGACTCCGCGGAAGCGGTCGACGGGATAGCGTCGTGGTGGGAGGTGGCTGGCGTTGGATAAAGCAAGAAAATCAGGGTAAGAGAGGTAAGCGCAGAGAAGAGAGAAAATGTGGGAAGGAACTATCGAGGACATGGTGACGATGGGGCCACAGATCGAGGTTTGGACTAGGTGTCAGCCCACTTGACGATAGCTCATCCATCCAGCGGGTTCGTCGATCAGGTAGCTGGCTTTGAAAGTTTGACGGATAAAGTTGGAATGAAAAGTCGAAACTTAGAGCTGTTTGTTGTCCAGTACTAATCATTGGCGGCCGAAAAGGGACGTTCCATACATCCCTAGACTGGCACACATCCTGAAATGTTCTATAGCAGATTGGATAGCAACTACGAACGGCAACTACAGCAGAGCAATGCAAAGAGGCGAAAGGTAGGTAGAACTACGCACCGATATGTATATATAAAAAACGTTGGTCGAATGGTATATCCACCGATTCTTCAATCGTCTTGTTGAGCGCCGACGCTGCATGGGTGTAATCCAGGCCACCACACTCGTCTATCATGTTCTTGTAGAACGCCGACGTGATCATGGGCGCCACAACATCCATCACTGCCCACGTCGTCCCGATCACAGAACGGAACCCGGCGAACTGCATCGCCGACGCGAGATGCATCACCTCGTCTGCATTTTCCTCGTCCCCGACAGTCGTTTGACAGGCGGAGAGAAATGCAAACTGAGCGTTCTCTAATTCGCACTGAGTGATACGTTCAATCGTGAAGTGGCCATCATGGAGAGCGAACGCGGACTCAAATGGCTGTTTCCGATTTGGGATACCATGACACGCAAGGTGCACCCATTCGTTCTTCCTGAGTTCCTCGGTGACCCGGCCAATGCAAGACTCTTCACCCTGGATCTGGGTGAATGCAGCAAGGCCATCGACGCGCTGACCAATGTTAGCCAGCTCAGGGCCGACGGAAATAATTTCATTCTCGCCCTTGGCGTTCGCTTGACCTATACCGAGGAAGTGTTTCCCTTTCGAAAGATCCTGCCGTCTCGCATGAATGAGGGCAGTGAGCGTGGGGGTATATGATGAGATGTAGAGATTAGCGAGATTCCGTTGGCCCTCCTGATGTGGGCCGGCGGCGTGGAGGGGAAGAAGAGAGAACCTCCCGGTGGGGCACCACCAGATGCGTGATTGCAATGGATGTACCGTCCGGAGGAAGTTGACAATGGGGGAAACAACCTTGTTCCAGAGTTCCCGCAGAATGATGAAGAGATCTTCCGTCACGTCCATCTCCAATGTACGCTCACTCAAGGTATTGAGCTTCGACGATAGTCTTCGGACACGTTTCTTTGTGATTGATAATGGGATGTGGTGTGGATTTCGGTCGACTAGGACAACGAGAGCATCACACCCATATTTGCTCGCATTCACAATTATGACAGGGCCACCACAGGCTGCCTGTTGGAGATCGGAGAAGTGTGGGGGGAGAAGGAAGCGGGAGAGACCAGGTAACTCGTGGATTCTGGTGACGACTGATTGCAACTCAACATTGAGACGGAACACCCGATCATGCTGGTCTGGGCCAGGTGAATCAAGGGCAGCCCGAATGAGCAAGGTCTGTTGTGTGAACTCGTCTGCCAACATCTTTCCTGCTGCACAAGATACAGCGACATCATCAAGTGGGGAACGTAGGCGAGTGAGCTGGCTCCAAAAGACGCCCCGACCTTGTTCTAGAAGCTCGACTGCAAGGGTGGGAGAGTCATTTCGAAGACAAGCGGAGAATGCATCTACTGCAAGCGACGACGTGAGTCCCTTGAGGACAGTGCGATGTTGAGGTAAAGGTGGCAGAGTGGCGACATGATGAGTAAGCAAGCGCAGAGATGTTTGATAGGCTAGAAGTGTTGTGGCATGGTGGAAATCTTCAGCTACATCGATCCATGATCTAGTGGCAGAAAAATCATCGGAGGATACCATCAAGGGTGAATGTGCGAGCTGAGCATAGAGACTGAATAGCTCCTCCTTATCCTTCAACCCATTCAACTTTGTGAGCCGAGTATCCAGGTAGCCTGCAAGATTATTCAATGATTGTGATCGATGAGGGTGCCCTTGTGGGTAAAGTGCCAGTGCTTCTCGGTCAAGAATAATGGCCTTATTGAGGTCCTCTATTGCTCCCAGCTGCTTGTACCGAGTGGACAGATCAACTGCAAGGCAGCTCAAAGATGCTGAACGATCTGGGTGCCCAGGTGGAAGCAGCACCAGGGCATCTTGGTCGAGGACAATGGCCTCGTTGAGGTCCTCCATCACCCCAAGCTGGTCGTACCGAGTGGAGAGGTAGAGTGAAAGGTTGTTCAAAGACGCGGCACGAGTTGGGTTCCCCGGTGAGTGGAGTGCCAGGGCATCTCGGCTAAGCAGAATGGCCTCATTGAGGTCATCTATTGCCCCGAACTGGTTGTACCGAGTGGAGAGACAATTTGCAAGGCCATCCAGTGACTCTGAACGATCTGGGTGCCCCTGTGGGTGAAGCGCAAGTGCATCTCGGATAAGCAGAATGGCCTCATTGAGGTCTTCTATTGCTCCAAACTGATTGTACCGAGTGGAGAGACAATTTGCAAGGTGGTTCAATGATGTTGGACGATATGGGTGCCCCAGTGGACGAAGCGCTAGTGCATCTCGGCTAAGCAGAATGGCCTCATTGAGATTTTCCACTGCCCCGAAGTAGTTGTACCGAGTGGAGAGACATATTGCAAGGTTGTTCAAGGACATTGAGTGATTAGGGTGCCCTGGTGGGCGAAGCGCAAGTGCATCGCGGTCGAGGATAATGGCCTCATCGAGGTCCTCTATCGCCCCGAGCTCCTTGTACCGAGTGGAGAGAGCAGCTGCGAGGTTGGTCAAAGGTAGTGAACGACCTGGGTGCCCCGGTGGGGAAAGTACCAGTGCATCTCTGGCGAGGGAAATGGACTCGTTGAGATCCTCCATCACTCCGAGCTGGTCGTAGCGAGTGGCGAGATCAGCTGAGAGGTTGCTCAAAGATGTCGATCGACCCGGGTGCCCCGGAGGGTGAAGCACAAGTGCATCTCGATCGAGGATAATGGCCTCCTCAAGGTCCGTCATCCTCCCGAGCTGCTTGTAACGATGACCGAGATGAATTCCAAGCTGCGTCAAGGAGAAAGCTCGCTTAAGATGGCCGGGTGGGCAAAGTTCTAGTGCTTCGCGATCGAGGACAATCGCCTCGTCGATGTAATTGGTCCCTCCTCCTTGCTCAAACTTGGCGACAAGGGAGGTCGCCCGTGAAAACAACTGATTAACTGCCAAGCACGTCATTTCACTGCTCTCCGCGCTGGCAAAAAGAGACAACTACCATTTGAGCTTTTTCGACCTGACCGCTCTTGCTTCGACATGGTGGTTTGGTAAGCCTTAAGAAGGAAGAGGGAGCTTAAGAATACGAAAGGACAGAGCTGATCCTAGTATGATGTTACTCCGGGTTTGGTCACCCGGATCTCACCTCAGTCGTGAACGCGGAGGAAAATTCGAATTGCAGGAGTCCGGATGTACGCTAGGTATAGTGATAATTGGGACGGCGAATGAAAGAAATGATGCTGAGAAAACATGATTCTGAAATGGACTGTTTGAAGATGTGGGACGTCACGGTGCCTGTAAGCGCTTGGACAGGCAACGAGCGAGCCAGGTCCAAAAAGGCAAGTTAAGTCGGACTCGGACAGCATATCATAATAAGTCTATTGACCTCGGTCATGCCTGAGGTGTACACCCAAATGATACCGCAATGGACACTTTGTCGTGCAAATATGGAATCAGACTCTCGAAAGGGCGACTATCGTGGCGCTTCGTCACATCGGTGTCCCACCCTTGACTGCGGGATGAAGTCAAAGTTGCATGCAGGCGTATCTTGAAATATTGTAGCGCATGCTGAGCTTCGTTGGGCGGCAGGAGGCAGAGGTCACGATGTGTATATTTCCGAGCGTAGACTTCATGTTAGCTACCGACCACGTCTCAAACGAACAACGGCAAAAAAACACTAGTACCAACTTTGCCTTCTCTACGTCCTCTGACCGCTGAGTGACACTTGCAAGGATCCGCGCCTTCCGGTCTCTCTTCGCAGCCTAGCTGGCAGATGAGGCATTCACAGGCACGGCAACCGTCTTGACCGCGGCAAGGTCTGTCTCTACATCCACCAGCTCCGACTGGAGAAGAGCGATCTTGCGGGCGGTGTCAGCCTTGACCCCAGTGATCCTCGCCGCCTGGCATTCCATCGCCTGTTGGAAGTTCTTGAAGGATTGCAAGAGACTCTCAAGGGCATCCTCACGGCTCTTATCGTCGAGCTTTCTGGTGAGTTCCTGGATTGTCTTCTTGTACGAGTCCATCTCTGCGCGCCGCGAACGCTCCAGACCGGTAATGCGATCTTCCTGAAAGGCTATTCGCTCGCACAACTCACTAATTTGTCGCGTGAGCGCTTCGGTTTCCTGGCCATGGACCAACACAAGGGTTTGTGTGCCTTCGAGTGTGGTGATACGATCCTTGAGTGAGACGACATCCGACGCAATCACGGTGACCTGAACGACAAGTGTAGTGACCAACTGGTACAACCAAATGAACCCGGTTTTCAGTTGCGGCATGCCAAACGTCGAAGCATCGTGGTACTTCGACTCGGAGCTGGAGGAAACGCAACTGAGAGAGGATGAAGCGTCGTGCACGTCGCTCAAAGTTGTGTGCTCGGTATCTGGTGGGCAGGAGACAACCATGACCCAGTCAACATTGCTAGGGGATGGCGTCTGGAGCAGATCAACACAGTGGGGCACAGCACATGCCAACGCGGAAGCGTTCGACGGGCAGGTAGCCGGCATTGCAAGAAGATAACAGTGAGAGAGGTGAGCGCAGTGAAAAGAGTGAATAGGGGAAGGAACAAGGAACTGAGGACATGTTTACGGTGGGTTGACCTTATATATGCTACAGGTTGAGGTTCGGGCTGGGTGTCAGCCCACCTGACGATGGTTCATGCAGCGGGTCCGTCAATCAGGTGGTTGGCCGTGACGAATAAAGTTGCAATGGAAAGCTAAGAGCTCGTCTGATCTTGTCTCTTCGGCGAAGGTTCGTGGTTGGATCACGTCAGCCTAAGCATTCCAGCGCCAACTTACTTGACCAACATCAACGTCAGCGCCCATCTCAAGCGTGGATCGCTCACATCGCCCAACTACGTGTTCGGGTTCACAAGTACAGTGCTCTGTGTTATCACACTGCCGAATTTCTGCGCATCGCGCATCATGATCAAAGTATCTGTGTACTTATCACGACCATAACTCGATAAGATCGCTGGAACAGAAAAAGGGGGCCGTTCACTCACTTCAGTTAGTTTACTTGCGACAGCCAGCGTTGCGTAAACTTCGTCAGTGCGACCTAGTTCGAAGATTGAGTGATTCAAACCAGAAGAGATCGTTCATTCTTGAAGAAGGCACACAGGGCAGAGCATATTTTAGAAATGTAGACACGAATGTTTCGTTCGACGCTCTCGTGAGGGATGTCGGGCGTCATATGGGGCGGGAAGCGACAAGAAGACGAACATTGGGAGGGAGTTGGACCGACCCATTCATGCATCAGAGGGTTCTTTATAACTGAAGACAAGGTGCTCCGCTTTTCGTTGTGGCATAGCGTAGAACTTCGTTGGCGATCTGCAGGGTAGAGTGAATGGCACTTGCCTAGATCAGAAGTTACGACTCACGATACAGCCGGCAAAAATGTTCCCACGCCGCATCGGTGGCGGTAGAGCTGAGAAACATGGACCTGCCAGTGTTCCAAACATTCTCCTGGCACGCATCCTGAAACATTGGATAGCAGATTGGATAGCAACTACAGCAGAGCAAAGCAAAGAGACTAACCATGGGTAAATGACTAGGCACCGATATGTATATATAAAACGCGTAGGTCGAATGGTATATTCACCAATTCTTTAATCGTCCTGTTCAGCGCCAACGCTGCGCGGGTATAATCCAGGCGACCACACTCGTCTATCATCTTGTCGTAGAACGCCGACGTGATCATGGGCGCCACAGCATCCATCACTGCCCACGTCGTCCCGATCACAGAACGGAACCCGGCGAACTGCATCGCCGACGCGAGATGCATCACCTCGTCTGCATTTTCCTCTTCCTCGACAGTCGTTTGACAGGCGGAGAGATGTGCAAACTGGGCGTTCTCTAATTCGCACTGAGTGATATGTTCGATCGTGAAGTGTCCATCATGGAGAGCGAACGCGGACTCGAATGGCTGTTTCCGATTTGGGATGCTATGGAACGCAAGGTGTACCCATTCATTCTTCCTGAGTTCCTCGGTGACCCGGTCAATGCAGGACTCTTCATCCTGGATCTGGGTGAATGCAGCAAGGCCATCGATGCGCTGACCGATGTTAGCCAGCTCAGGGCCGACGAAAACAATTTCATTCTCGCCCTTGGCGTTCGCCTGACCTATACCGAGGAAGTGTTTCTCTTCCGATGCAGAATGGAGGAGATCGTGCCGTCTAGTACGAATGAGGGCAGTGAGCGTGGGGGTGTAAGACGAGATGTACAGATTGGCGAGATTCTGTTGACTCTCCGTGTGCGGACCGGCGGTATGCAGGGGAAGAAGTGAGAACTCGGCGGTAGGGCACCACCAGATGCGTGATTGCAATGGATGTACCGTCAGGAGGAAGTTGACAATGGGTGAAACAACCTTGTCCCAGAGTTCCCTCAGAAGGATGAAGAGATCTTCTGTGACGTCCATCTTCAATGTACGGTTACTCAAGGCAGCGAGCTCGACGACAGTCTTCGGACACCATCCTTCGTGATCGATAATTGGATGTGGTGTGGATTTCGGTCGACTAGGACAACGAGAGCATCACAGCCATATTTGCTCGCATTCACAATGATGACAGGGCCCTCGCAGGCTGTCTGTTGGAGATCGGAGAAGGGTGGGGGGAAGAGGAAACGGGAGCAATCAGGCAACTTGCGGATTCTGGTGATGATTCCTTGCAATTCAACATTGAGACGGTACACCCGATCATGCTGATCCGGACCAGGTGAACCAAGGGCAGCCCGAATGATCGAAGTCTGGTGTGTGAACTCAGCTGCCAACCTTTTTCCTCCCGAGGAAGATACAACGAAATTATCAAGTGGGGAACGGAGGCGAGTGAGCTGGCTCCAAAAGACACCCCGACCTTGTTCTAGAAGCTCGACTGCAAGTGTGGGAAAGCGATTGCGAAGACAGGCTGAGAACGCGTCGACTGCAAGCGACGATGTGAGATCCTTGAAGATAGTGCGATATTGAGGTAAAGGCGGCAGACTGGCGACATGATGAGTAAGTATGTCCAGAGATGTTTGATACGCTAGAAGTGTCGTCTGATGATGAAAATCTTCGGCAACATCGATCCATGCTCTAGCGGCAGACGGATCGGTGGGTGTCACCATTGAGATCGGATCTGCGAACTGAGGATAGAGACTGAATAACTTATTCTTGTCTTCTAATTGACCTAATCTTGTGACCTTGGCATGCAGGCAGCTTGTAAGATTCTTCAATGATCGCGACCGATCCAGATGTCCTGGTGGACAAAGTTCCAGCACATGTCGACTAAGGACAATTCCCTCATCGAGGTCCTTCACCGTCCCTACTTCGTTGTACCGAATGAAGAGACGATTTGCAAGGCTGTTCGCTGTCATTGAATGATCTGGGTGCCCCGGTGGATGAAGCCCCAGTGCCTCCCGGCCGAGGTCCGAGGACAATAGCCTCGTTGAGGTCCTCTATTGCTCCCAGCTGCTTGTAACGATCGATCACTTAGATAAATTCCAAGCTACGTCAAGGAGACATCTCGCTTGGGATGGCCGGGTGGGCAAAGGTCTAGTGCTTCACGATCGAGGACGATCGCCTCGTCGATGTAACCAGTCCCGTCTCCTTGCTCAAACTTGGCGACAAGGGATCTCGCTCGTGAATGCAACTGATCAACTGGCATGCACGTCATTTCACTGTTCTAAGGCTCTGCGCCGGCAGAAAGAGACAAGTATCTTTGATCGTATCTTTTGCATCCATCTGAGCTGACAAAACTTGATTCGACATGGTGGTTTGGGAAAACGTCTTATGAGGGGAGATGGAGCTTCAGACTAGAGTGAATACGAAAGGACAAAGCTGATCCTATGTTAGTCCAAGTCCAGTATGAGTAGAATTAGGATCTTAAATTACGGTACACTAGGAATCTAGGACGGAGAATGAAAGAAATGAAGAGAAAACACGAGGACGTTCCGTGTAAGCACTGCGTAGAATGTATGGTATATGCCAGTGTACATACACCCAAATATACCTGATTCACGCGAACATGAAATCGCCCCAGCTCGAAAGGTACCCTCTTTGAGTTATTCCTGGACCCAAAGGCCGAAGGGGTCAGGTTTCAAAACCAAGAATTCGTGTGTTTCAAAATGTACACCCGTGGGAAGAGGAGTCGTGACCCCTTTTTGTTGATGAACATGACAATTTTCTGCTGATGTGAGAGGATCCGGGAATTTAGTGCAGACCAACCTCGGGTCCAGGGATGCCCGGAGGGCGCTGCTATTTTTCATAACAATTCTATAAACGAGTAATAACTCAAAGCGTCAAAGCCAGTAGCACAAAACCTCTGATAGTAACCCTATCCCCCAGACTCCCCGATCTATTCCTCACCCTCCTTCGTACTTTGCTCCCCCACCGCCTCCGTTTCATTCGTACTCTCCCCAGTCTGTCTCTGGTCATCTCGATCGACGTCCGCATCCTGCACCAAGCCCGCCTCCAACGCCATCGAATAAAATCGACTCAACTTATCCCCCAACAACGCCTCCGGCGCATCAAACTCGGCCACACCACCCTGATCGAGCACCAGGACGCGGGTCGACTCGATGATCGTGTTCAGCCGGTGTCTGTGTGTGTACAGCGGGCGGGGGTTGGGGATGAGAAAAAATCCACCGTCAGCAAACGCGTCGATCGCTAATAAGACGGTAGAAAGACATACGCGATCGTCAACATCGTTACATCAGCAAACAAAGGTCCCCGAATGATCTCTTGAATCGCGCGGTCCGTGTCCAAGTCAACAGCGGATGTCGCTGTGTTCATCCCGTCAGTCATCACGCTCGATCATTCGGGCGTCGAGCACGCAGACATACCTTCGTCGAGAACGAGCACCTTGGACTATCGCAACACATGGACGTCAGCAAGGTGCATCTCAACCCTCGAGACGCCTAAGCAGCCGCTCACCTTCCTCAACAATGCCCGAGCGAAACACAACAACTGCCTTTGTCCAGCAGACAGCGACGATCCGCCCTCTTGAACAGGCGCATCGAGTCCCTCAGGAAGGTGCTCTACGTACGACTTCAAATGAGCCTAGACAACGACAGCATCGACGCAGGAGCTCGTCAGACCAAAAACGGCAGACAGGAGTAGGGGTAGATACACACGTGTCCGAGCGCGACCCAAATGTCCACATCTTGATACTCCCCAACGGGATCGATGTTCTCGCGGAGGGTACCTTCAAACAAGTCTGGATTCTGGGGAACAATCGAGATCACCGATCGCACTGTTCGGACAACCATGCGTCAGTATCGTGTTCTGAACCACACACTGCCAAGTTGGACCCACAGTCATGCAACCCGATCGTGCTAATGTCTACTCCGTCGATCAAGATCTTTCCAGACGCCGCCTCCAAGATGCGGAACAACGCAAGAAGTAGCTGTCGTACAAGGATCAGATGGGGCAAAAGACCAACAACAAGCAGACTCACCGATGACTTTCCAGCGCCCGTCCTTCCAACGATACCGATCTTCTCCGCTGGCTTCTGATCAAAGGGACATCAAAACCCAAGTCAGGTACACCGAGAGGAACACATACGATCGTCAACGAAATGTCCTTCAACACTAAATCCAGCTCGGATCGATATCTCATCGAATACTCGCTGCACGTCACATAAGTCCCTCACCCGGAAACTCATCAATCAATGTTTCACCTACCGGAACTCAATCTC
>JBBPLK010000191.1:0-10934 GCA_038089735.1 Exsudoporus frostii
CTCGCCGTCCTCTTCACGCAAGTCGGCAAATCGGAAGGGCTCGAATGCGTCGGCATTTTCATAGAACGTTTCATCACGATGGATAGATCGCATGGCTGCGACTACCGTGGTGCCTTTTGGTACAAACGTACCGTCCGAGAACCTAAAGTCTTTCAACGCCTTGCGTGGCAGACCCGCTAGTGGGTTTGGATTGAACCATCAGAGTGGGTGACACATCGAATGAATGCAGAAACACGTACTGCTGTTAATGCCTTCGAGACGTTGGCACTCCTTGATGAAGCTGTCCACCTTTCGCATCCTGCCCAGTGCGGCCTTCGACCACCCCTCCTTCTCAATGACTCCCCCGACCTCCTCACGAAGAGGCTGGATATGTTGAGGATTCGCTGCGAGGTAGAAGAGCACATGCGTGAAGCTCTGTCATGTGGTGTCAATCAAGCGGGTAAGAGCTACAACAAGATATTCGAAGCGTACCTGGGAAATCGTCTAACCGAACAACCGAATGATCTGAGCATCATGAATATGCAAGGAAACATCAGGACCTACTATGATAGACACAAAATTGATGACCAATAAACGAGTTGTCAAGGACTTTACTGTCAACTCTGGACCCTTTGCTTCGTCCATCAACCATGATAGAAAGTCGTTCTATCAAAAAACCTGATCATGAGTGCCGATCTCGTCCGCGAACAAAGCTGACCAACAGGCTTGTCGGCCCATTCATTCCCGTACTCGTTTAGGTATTTCTGTCGCTCCTCGATGATTGGACCGAGAAGATTCCTTCCACGCTGGCTGATTTGATGAACGTTCGTAAAGAGCCGGGCGATTATTCTATTATTACATTAAACGCTAGGCCTCGGATAGGCAACCTCAGGTGACTCACGGCTTCAGAAAGGTCGGGAACAGTCTAATGATAGCCCCTCCTTTGACGACATTGAATATGTATTGAATGTTGAGATCTATCCAGTTGGGGTCACGGCCTGAGAGTATTTTAAGTGAGAACAGAAGGAAACGGAGACCATGGAAAGACTCACACAATGGGAGACCGACAAACGCTCTGTTAATTGTTCTGCATGTCACCTTTTGCGCGCTGCTGAGCGCCGGCATACTCTTCCATTCTAGTTGTTCCAGCCATGGATGAATAGCACACGTAAATGAGAACAAGATACTGACCATTGTCCCTGAGATCCAGCACGTCATCAAAGGCCATTCTCATCTCACTTCTGAGCTCTGGATACAAGACTCCGATGTTCCGAGTCAGTCGAGAGCGAACAACCTGAACATGATAAGGGTTGTAGCAAATTTCGGGTCCCATTGTATACTTGACTTGAAGTGTCTGTTGGTGACGTTCAGTACGGGTTAATCTCACCGGAAGAAAATAGTTACTCACATCGCTTGTGGCTTCCATGGGAGAGAGCGTATCATCTGGGGCTCTCCGTAGTTCTTCCACGTGCTTGGGGGTGCCGACGACGACGATCCAGCGGGAGAGTTCTGCAACTTTGAACGGTGCTGACTGGTGCTGTAAAATTCTGAGTGAGCGTGCATGAAATGTACGAAGCATTAGACTTGCCTTCTCATACCCTTCTTGTAAAATGTCCGGCGCATTGGTCAGATACTTCAAACTGGCCCACCACGAACCGAGCCAGCTACTAGACCCAACTGTGGGAATAGCATCAAGCTGGGAATATGTGTCAGGGTTGAGGAGAGCAAGTGTTTCGGAAAACTATACTCACCGTAGAAGGCCAGGACAGCTTTACAACGGCGATAAAGGCAGCGACAGCAACAATATAACTTGAGATGCTCCCCGGTAGGTTGAGCAGTGGAGAACTCATCAAGTAAGAAGTTGGTTGACGTAGTACATGACAGCTATTAACTGACATAAATATGTAGTCCATGCACTCTGGCAGACTCATATGGAAAGAATCTGAAACTTGTCAATGTGTGCGTGATACACCAACAGGTTAGGGGGATGCGGGAAACCCGGATCTCCGATGTGGACCTATAAGGCAGCGAGATAAGTCGAGTGAAGGGAAAGTGACCTTGGAGTTTGGCGGTCCCGCAATACGTCAGTAGGCGTCCAGTAGGTGTCATGCTGAAACAAACACTGCATCCCGGCATCGTGGTAATGAGCGATGGGACAGCGGCACCAGATTATTTAGAGTGAAGAACCAATAAAATGATGGAGTATATCATTCCTTGCACATCGGACATCTGGCAGGGCTCAGGCTACCTCTCCAAGCCCCTGTATCGACGGCCACAACGTCACGAGGCACCGGAGCCAGTGACTGGTGTCTCGCTAGCCAACAAAACATGGGCATCAGTGCGGGTCCCCAGCCCTCGGTAACCTAAAGTATACCTATCTTCAAGTTATTTTGTGCATATTAGGGTATGCCAAACTTGTTGAACCTTTTTCTTGACTTGCGGTTCAAACGCAGACGGGTATTTGCATCAAGATATGTTGACACTGAAGAATCATTTCATGGATAGCTTCGCGACGTGAATCCTGACCAAGCTTTTTCCACCTCCATCAAGTTCCTTCAATCGTTCATCTTCTGTAAGCAACTCTGGTGAATGCGATTGTTGGAATAGTTTACCGTCGAAATCCCACAGGGGTCGGATGGTGGACTTGCCCGAAATTCGAAAGAGCGCAAAGTAGAGGTTGAACAAATATAGTCCACCGGGCCCGATCAAGGTGGCAGTGTGGACGATCACGTATGATTGTGATTGTAATTAGTGAAGGCAATGATGTGCGATGGCTGGGACTCTGGGAGAGTAAGTATTTTATTGGTGGACACGCGGGCGTCTCTAGGACATAGTAGGAGCGGCCGATGTTGAGTCGTGCACCCGAGCCTGTTGACACATGTACGGCCGATATCGCACGCATCTGGCACATGCATTTACGTACATTTTCATTCACTCGAACCAACTGTGGACGAACACAGATCGATCTCAATGACTAAGACACGATTGGTCTCACTGCATGGCTGTTGGCTGGGTAAAACACGTCAAGCAAGGTTTTTAGTAGGCTTTTCCGAGTTTGGGTGAAACCTCGGTCGAATGTATTGAAGGTGCCAATTCTTCCCATGGATAGCAAACATGAAACCAAAACTCCTTGCCAGTGTGTCGATGATGACAACGCAATGCTAATTAAGGAGCTGGTTTCCCAAAGGTTCGCCTAAGTCAAGTAGGCAAGTTGCAGCTCGATTCAAAAAAGGTTGCTCAGCCTGGGACCGGGCTGACGATGCGCTGTGTGAGGGAGCCTCGGCAACCTTGAAACCCGTCGAATTTTTCTGGTAAAAAAATGAACAGAAAAGGAAAGAGAAAAACAATACAAGAATCGGAGGACGTAAGACATGGGCAAGGCTATTGTTCAGTCGACCCTCCTTCTGAACATCACTTTTGCACTCGGATCGGATACAGTTGCTAACCCAAAATGCAGCGTTGGCGGACGCGTCGCATTGTCCGCCAACTTGACATCATACTTCACCACGATGTGGACCAACATGGATTTCAGTTCGTTTGCAACAAAGAAACGTCCCGGGCTAACAAATAATCAGTGACTTCTCATTGCCGTCGGAAACAGCGAGATAGAAGAGCGCACCACGCGCGTCGACCATGTCCAAAGGGCAAATACTCGGTCGTCGTCGAGACGAAATGGTGCTTCACACCCTCACCCTCCAGTTCTCGCAAGTCGGCAAATCGAAAGGGCTCGAATGCGTGGGCGTTGTCGTAGAAGGCTTCATCATAGTGTATGGATCGCGCAGCTACCATAATCGTGGTGCCCTTGGGTACAAAGGTGCCGTCCGAGAACCTGAAGTCTTTCAATGCCTTACGCATCAGACTTGCTGGTGGGTTGAATAATCAGAATGGCTGACATATCGAATGAATGCGGAGACAACCAATAGATATGCCTTCGAGACGTTGGCACTCCTTGATGAAGCTGTCTACTTTTCGCATCTTGCCCAGTGCAGCTTTCGACCATCCCTCCTTCTCGATGATTGTCTCAACCTCCTCACGAAGAGGTTGAATATACTGAGGGTTCGCTGCGAGGTAGAAGAGTACATGAGTGAAGCTCTGTCATGTGGCGTCAATCAGGCGAGTCTAGGCTGCTGCATGAACTCGAAGCGTACTTGGGAAGATGTCTAACCGCAAAATTGAAAGATCTCAACATCGTGAGTATGCGAGGAGATGACATCGGAACCTACGTGTATAGCCGCAAAGTTGACAACCATTATACGAGTTGTCAATAACTTTACTGTCAACTCTGGACCCTCTGCCTCTTCCATCAACCACGATAGTAGGTCGTTCTATGACAATCTGACAGTGAGTGCCAATTTTGTGTGCGGAGGAGGTTGACCAACAGGCTTGTCGGCCCACTCATTCCCGTATTCATCGAAGGCTCTTAGTCGCTCCTCAATTATCGGACCAAGAAGCTTCCTTCCACGCTGCTGGCTTTGACGGACGCTCGTCAAGAACCGAGCAGCTATTCTGTCATTACGTTGAAAGGAACGCCTCGGGAAGATGACTGTAATCGACTTACGGCTTCAAGCAATCCGGGAAAAGTCGGATAATAGCGGCTCCTTTAACGACATCGAGGCTATACTGAATGTTGAGATCTATCCAGTCAGGATCACGGCCTAGAACAGCTGAAGTAAGCACCAAAGACAAGATAGACCATGGGAACGCTCACATAATGGGAGTCCGACAAATACTCTGTTGCTCGTTCTGCAGACCACCTGTTGCACGCTGCTGAGCGCCGGGACACTCTTCCATTCTGGTTGTTCCAGAGATTCATAAATAGCGCACACGAATAACAGCGAGATGCTCACCATTGCCCGTAAGATCCAACACGTCGTGCAAAGCATTGGTAATCTCATCTCTGATTTCTGAATACGAGGCTCCAATATTCCGAGTCAGTTGTGCTCCCACAATCGGGATGTGATACGGGTTATGGATAACCTCGGGTTCCATTGTGTACTCGTGCTGCATTATCTGGTGGTGACATTCAGTATACGTTAACCTCATTGGAATAAAATAATTATCACATCTTTTTTGGCTGCCGTGAAAGAGAGTGTGTCATCGGGTGCTCTCCGTAGTTCTTCCACATGCTCGCGGCTGCTGAGAACGACTATCCAGCGGTGGAGTTCTGCGACTTTGAATGGCGCAGACTTGTGCTGAACCATTGTGAGTGAGCATGCATGAACGAGGTAAAAGACTTGCCTTCTCATACCCTTCCTGTAATATGTCTATCGCATTGGTCAGATATGTTAAACCAGCCCACCATGAGCCGAGCCAGCTACTCGATCCGACTGTGGGTATACCATCAAGCTGGGGAGGTAAGCTGAGATTGAGGAGAGCAAGTGTTTCCATTGACTACACTCACCTTGTAAGGTTGGAGCAACTTTATGACCACGAAGATGACAGCAGCAATGCCAGTGCCCGCGATACCACAGGTGAGTGAGGTGACACCTGAGATGCTCGCTAGTGAGTCAGGCAGCGGAGAACTCATTGAGGGAAGTTACGTGCAAGAACTTGCAGCTGTCACCTGGCGTAAATATAGAACCCGTGCACTCAGGCAGATATGTATGGAAAAAATTTGAAACATATGAGGCACCAACACATCGGAATAGAGGGGGCTTCGATATGATCCCCGCTTGTACATAAGCAGAAGTAAACCCAGGTAAGTCACTGAGGTGAAACAAATTCTGCGCACATGGTGTCCAATCACAAAAAATGGCGCAGTTGATGCAAAATTGCAATGGAGGTATTCGTGCTGATATTCCCAGGAGGTCTCATGACAAAAGAAGAAGCCCGATGGAGCAAACAAGCACTCACTCACTTCAATTAGTGGAGACGTCTTGCACACGCATGGGAGAACGCTTTGCTTTTAGCTTCCTCTAGCACCTCGCCCTGGTCCTCCCTCAGTCCATGCTTTTACCGACGGTGGCGGAGTTGATGAAGATGAAGACCGTGTCTTCTCATGCAACCGGTAAGGGTGTTAACGTTCATCGACGCGCTGGTTCCTGGAAGGTTCGCCCAAGTCTAGCAGGCAAGCTGCGGCTCGAATTTAAAAAAAATGGTGAGCCTGAAACCCCAGCTGAACATGAGCGTATACGTTCAAGTTGCGGATGCTTCAACAGGTTGTGCTCTGCCGTAAGTACTAACAGCTCCTCGCAAACAGAGTATGGCACAATTATGTCAGTCGAACGACAGGTAGTAGCATACGTAGATTCATGGGAGCCTCGGCGATCTTATTTCACAATCACTCTTTCTTGTAACAGAAACAAAAGCAAGATCAATGCACGTTTCTTCTCCAGCATCCCCATTCCGTCCCACTTCCCGTGGTCCCGCCATCTCTTCTAGACGTTCCATCACCTCTGTACGGTCCACATTCGTTCGAGGTCGCGTTCAGAGGCCTGATGTTTCAATGCGGCTTCGCTGCCGAGGACGAAGTCCGATGAGGATGAGAGGGCGGGTCCGATGACGCGACCACGAAAATGTCTACTAGCACCCTCCGAGAAGTAATTACGCCGCCAAATTCACCCTCGGCCCGGGAAAATAACTACGCACTTTTGGGACGTGGGGACATCACCATGCGGAAATGGCACCGCGATGGAATGGGTGTGTCGACGAAAGCGCAGCTCCGCGCGCACTCGAGGGAGAGTGCATGAAAGTACTGTCGTTTTCAAATATAAGGCGAGCTAAGCTTGTCTGACGGGTTAGACGAGCCAGCTTGTCCTCCTCATCCTTGATCCATTCTCTGAATTCGGTGTGTTTGAGAGAGTAGAATTCCGAAACGGGTGATGGTGAGTGTTGAGTCGGTCGCACGTGTTTGGCGGTGTGATTTCTGCAAGGCCTCGCCCAAATGTGGCATATAGACCTTGAACAAACCCTCTTCTGAGATATGAGAACCAATCATCTAGAACAATATTGGGACGCTCAAATTTCGTTCGCACTCGGAAGTCGGCAGCGACGCCAGTGCCACTGCAGTGCTGCGAAACACTTTATCTCGTCCTATGGACAAGGCGACATGCAGGAGAGATCGGACATCGCCGGGCTCCGAACTCCCACTGGCTCCGAGCCCTCATCTGAATCGGACTCGGCTGTTCCACGTGAAGCCTAGAAAAACAGGTCGTCTTTTTAAATACCACTGTCCAGCAGCAGCAGAGGTGTCCGCACTGTCGGGGTACGTTGCGAATTGGTCTAATGCGAACTGTACACATCGTGAGCCAAGTCCTGGAGTCCAGATATGATGAACACTCGCAAATCACACGGGGAGCCTGAAGCCCAGCTGAACAGGCGCTATGTTGTGGATACTTCAACAGATAACGCTCTTCTACGACAGCTCCTTGCAAACAGAGCATCAATTATATCAGCTATCACAGTGGGAAAGCGATGACAGTCGAACGATACACTTTTGAGGGGGGTACGTAGGTTTAGGGAGCCTCGGCAACCTTGTTTTCCGTCGACACTTGTTTGTAAACCAAGAAGGAATGAAAAGAAAGAGAGAAAACATAATGCAAGAACCAGCGCATGTAATGCACATACAGGGGACTTGTTCAGTTAACCCTCCTCCTGAACATGACCTTTGCACTCGGATTAGGTACCAGTGTCGTCGCAAAGTAAAGCGTTCGCGGACGCGTCACATTGTCCGCCAACTTGACATCATACGTCACCACGACGTGGGCCAACATCGATTTCAGCACGCTTGCAGCAAAGAAACGTCCAGGGCTATCATACAATCAGTGAAGGCTTGTCGTAAAAGGGGGGAAAGAAATATCATACCACGCATATCGACCATGTCCGAAAGGTAAATACTCGGTCGTCGTCGACGTAAATTGATGTTTGACACCTTCGCCGTCCTCTTCATGCAAGTCTGAAAATCGGAAAGGCTTGAATGCGTGGGCGTTTTCGTAGAATGTTTCATCATAGTGTATGGATCGAATCGCCGCGACGATTACGGTGCCTTTTGGTACAAACGTGCCGTCCGAAAACGTGAAGTCTTTCAACGCCTTGCGCCCCAGCGCCACTTGTGGGTAGAATCTGCCAGTGAGTGGCTGACGCATTAAAAGAATGCAGAGACAAGTACCGCTAGAAACGCCCTCAAGACGTTGGCACTCCTTGATGAAGCTGTCTATTTTTCGCATCTTGCCCAGTGCAGCTTTCGACCATCCTTCCTCCCCGATGACTGATTCAACCTCCTCACGAAGAGGCTGAATGTATTGAGGATTCGCTGCAAGGTAGAAGAGTGCATGAGTGAAGCTCTGTCGTGTGGCGTCAATCACGCGAGTTAGGTCTGCATGAAGAATTCGAAGCGTACGAAGGAAGTCGTCTAACCGCAAAGTCTCAGTATCATAAGTATGCGAGGAGATCGCATCGGGACCTACATGGATAGCTGCAAAATTCATGATCATAATACGTGTTGTCAAGAACTTTACTGTCAACTCTGGACCTTCTGCCTCTGCCATCAGCCATGACAGAAAGTCGTTCTGTCAAGGAGCCGATAGTGAGTACTGATATTGCCTGTAAACGAGATTGACCAACAGGCTTGTCGGCCCACTCATTCCCGTACACATTGAGCAATCTCAGTCGCTCCTCGATTATTGGTCCAAGAAGCTTCCTTCCACGCTGCTGGCTTCGATAAATATTCGTAAAGACCCGAACAGCGAGACTGTCACGATGTTGAATGCTACGCCTCGGACAGACGACTGCAAAGGACCTACTGCTTCAGCATGTCCGGGAACAGCTGGATAATAACCCCTCCTCTAACGACGTCGACACTATACTGAATGTTGAGATCTATCCAGTCAGGGTCACGGCCTAGAGCAATTGAAATAAGAACTAAAGAAAAGGGAGACCATGGGAACGCTCACACAGTGGAAGTCCGACAAACACTCTGTTGCTCGCTCTGCAGACTACATTTTGCATGCTGCTGAGCGCCGGGATACTCTTCCATCCTGGTTGTTCCAAATATTGATAAATGGCACACGCAAATGAGAGCGAGATGTTCACCATTTCCCCCAAGATCCAATACATCAATGAAGGCCGTACTGATCTCGTCTATGATTTCTGGATACAAGACTCCGATATTCCGAGTTAGTTTTGCTCTCACAATTGGGAGATGATAGGGGTTGTGGAGAACTTCGGGTCCCATTGCGTACTCGATGTTAAGTTGCTGTCAGCGACATTTAGTGCAAGTCAATCTAATTGTAGCAAACTAGTTACTCACCTCACTTGCAGCTTCCGCGAAAGAGAGAGTGTCATCGGGTGCTTTCCGTATTTCTTCCACATGCTCGCGGCTGCTGAGAACGACTACCCAGTGGTAGAGCTCTGCAACCTTGAATGGTGCAGACTTGTGCTGAAACACTGGGAGTGGGCATGTGTGAAATGCACAAAGTACCAGACCTGCCTTCTCATACCCTTCTTGTAAGATGTCCGTCGCGTTGGTCAGATATGTTAAGCCAGCCAACCATGAACCGAGCCAGCTACTCGACCCAACTGTGGGTATATCATCAAGCTGGGGAAGCGAGCCAATATTAAGGAGAGAGCAAGCGATTTCATTGACTACACTCACCTTGGAAGGTTGGGACAACTTTATGACCACGAAGATAGCAGCAGCGATGCCCGCGATACCACAAATGACACCTGAGCTGCTTGTTAATGGGTCTGGCAGCGGAAAATTCATGGGGAGAAGGTACCTTCGATAACTTACAGCTATCACCTGGCATAAATATGACTCAGGCGGAGAGGTATGGAATGAATATGAACCTTGCCAATGCCGTCATGCATACTCACATAGGAGCAGAAGGGGTTGCGACGCGATTCCTGCTGGTTTAAATTGGCAGAGGGAAACCCAGATAAACCAGTGAGGCGAAGCAAACTCTGCGCACATTGTGTCCAATGATAAAAAACGGCGAAGTTTGCGATGGAGCTACGCGGCGGAACTTACCAAATGAACACGTCCTAGAAACGGAAAGCATTCGAGTTCCCAAAAGACGGATTAGCTTGCAATACGTGTAGAATGGTTCGAGGTTTCATGACGAAAGAAGAAGCTCGATGGATGAAACTTCGTGCTCGATTCAAGTGGTGGAGACTCCTTCTTGCGCATATCCGGGAAAGCACTTTGCTCGTGTCTTCCTTTGGCACCCCGTCATGGTCTTCCCCTTTACCGTCGTCGGCGGACGTGATGAAGACTGCAATGTCCTGGTAATGGAACTAGCAAGGGGGTTCATTAACGAGTTGGTTCCTGGAAGTTTCACCCAAGTCTAGTAGCAGGCAAGCCGTGGCTCGCCGTCAAATCAGAGACAAAGCCTGAAACCCCAGCTGAATTCAACGTTGCGGATACCTCAATACATCACGCAGTTCCGTCACGACGGCTCCTCGCAGACAACTGGTTATCAACTTGAATCTATCTAAGTTATGAGTCGGAATAGCAGAGGTAAAATCCCGACAGTTGGGCGATACATTCATGTAACCTCGGCGAACTTGTTTCCCATTCACTCTTTCCCCCGAGAGAACAAGAAACAAAAATAAGAACATAAATGCGATGTAAGAATTGGGGGAGGTAATACACGTACGAGGGGATCGTTCAATCAACCCTCCTCCTGAACATCACCCGTGCACTCGGATCAGGCATGGGTGTCGTCGCCAAATGAAGCGTTCGGGGGCGCGTCGCGTTGTCTACCAACTTGACATCATACGTCACCACGATGTGTGCCAACATGAATTTCAGCTCGCTTGCAGCGAAGAAACGTCCCGGGCTATCATACAATCAGTGAAGGCCTGTCGGAAAAGAGGGGAAAGAAATATCATACCACGCATATCGACCATGTCCGAAAGGTAAATACTCGGTCGTCGTCGATGTAAATTGATGTTTGACACCTTCGCCGTCCTCTTCATGCAAGTCTGAAAATCGGAAAGGCTTGAATGCGTGGGCG
>JBBPLK010000191.1:11033-39085 GCA_038089735.1 Exsudoporus frostii
ACTATGTTGAAAGCAATGCCTCGGACAGGTGACTGCAAATGACCTACGGCTTCAGCAAGTCCGGAAACAGCCGGATGATAATCGCTCCTGCAATAACATCGACGCTATACCGAATGTTGAGATCTATCCAGTCAGGATCACGGCCTAGAATAATTGAAATGGGAAGCAAGGACAAGGGGGACCATGAGAGCACTCACACAATGGGAGTCCCACAAACACTCTGTTGCTCGTCCTGCAGACTACCTTTTGTATGCTGCTGAGCACCGGGACACTCTTCCATTCTGGATGTTACAGACGTTCGTGAATAGCACACACAAACGAGAGCGAGATGCTCACCTTTGCCTCTAAGATCCAATACGTCATCAAAGGCTGAACTAATCTCGTCGCTGATTTCGGGACACAAGGCTCCAATATTCCGAGTTAGTTGTGCTCTCACAATCGCAACATGATAGTGATTATGGTCAATTTCGGGTCCTATTGTGTACTTGACGTTGAGTTTCTGTAAACGACATTTAGTACAAGTTAATCTCACTGGAAGTAAATGGTTACTCGCATCATGAATGGCTTGTGTGGAAGAGAGTATGTCATCGGGTGCCCTCCGTACTTCCTCAACATGTTCGCGGTTGCTGACAACGACTGTCCAGTGGTAGAGCTCTGCAACCCTGAATGGTGTAGACTTGTGCTGACATACTGTGAGTGAGCGTGTATGAAATGTGCGAAGCATTAGACTTGCCTTCTTATATCCTTCTTGTAAAATGTCTATCGCGTTGTTCAAATATCTTAATGCAGCCCACCAAGAGCCGAGCCAGCCACTCGACCCCACTGTGGGGATATCATCAAGCTGGGAAAATTAGTATCGAGGAGAGTCACTTAGTGTTTTCGGAAATCTCACCTTAGAAGGCTGGGACCACTTCACGACGACGATAAGGACCACGACGACGACAATACTACCGAAGATGCCTACTGGTGGATCGAGCAGTAAGAAGTCTTGAAAAAACTGGTTTTACGGAACTTACGATTGTCGGCTGACATATTAAATATGTAGTCCACTGCAGCAAATAGGTCTGGAAACATTGGAAAGAATCTAAAAGTTGGTGAACAGATCGTAAGCGCACGGGCTCTGGAGGATCCTTCGCATCAAACAGGAATCCGCTTGAGTACATCCGAATGCCGAATCGCCAATCGGAGGGTCATCTGAAGGCAGCATATGGAACAGCCGGATGTCGGATGCGGACATAGAAGGCAGTAAGATACTAGTGAGACAGGATGTGTCAAGTGAAGTAAAATTAAACTTCTTCAAGTTGGAAGCATTCATGTTTGGCGTTGTCATGCAATTGTCATGGAGCAACGCCAAGTACTCGCACTGCAGCTCTGCATGAAAATTCAGCTAAAGAGAGGCTTGCGACGATCCATACGGGTCAGGAGGTTTCTTGACGAAAGAAGAACATCACTTCCGAGATTGGCCATGTCGGACAGTGAGACGTACCTGCACACCGTAGTATCATACTAGTAGGAGGACGTCACAGTGACGAGCGACACTCTGCAATATACCATAGGGGTTACATGGAAAGGTGGTCAGCGACTCCAATGGCACAAGTGATTTCCCCAGTGGCGGTTGCTCACATCTCGATGTGAGCATTCTGTAAGCCCGCAGGCATACTAGTCACGTGCAGCGGCCAGTAGTTATATCACCGCGCAGTGCGCACCTTCCCCTTGTACCCGTACGCCGTAGTCGCCCGTATAGAGCTTAGTCCAGTTCTGCTGTCCGCTCATCTCAGTGTTTCCCGCCGTTCGCCGGCCACAGCGGGGTTCCATATTCAGTTTCATGGCGAAAGAAGAAGACCGATAGACCAAACCAAGTACTCGATTCAAGTGGTGAGTTCTTGCACATCACTGAAAGAACGCTTTACTTGTATTTTCTCTCTGTACCTCACCATGGTCTTCCCTCATCCACGCTTTTACCGACGTCGGCGAACTTGACAATGACAGTGTGATCTCATGCAACGAGCAAGTGTGTTCATTGTCGGGCTGATTTTCCGAAGCTTCGCCCAAGTCTAGCAGGCAAACCCGCAGCTCAAATATATATATGTGTATAAAGGTTATTGAACTTGAAACCCCGGCTGAACATTTGCTGCATGATTGAGAATACCTCGACAAATCACGCTCTTCGGTGACAACTCTTTTGAGTTAACACAGTATCAATCTATCTCAGTGGTGAAATAGTGACAGTCGAAGGTATCATTCAGGTAACATGTAGAATCATGGAGCCTCGGTAACCTTGTTCCCCGTCCACACCTTGTAAAAAAGATAATGAAAAGAAAACCTAATGCAGGAATCATCGTATCTAATGCCCATACAGGGAACTCGTTCAATCGACCCTCCTTCTGAACATGACCTTTGCACTCGGATCAGCCATCAGCGTCGTCCCAAAATGCAGCGTCTGCGGAGGTGTCGCAGTGTCCGCCAACTTGACATCATACGTCACTACAATGTGGGCCAACACGGATTTCAGCACGCTTGCAGCAAAGAAACGTCCCGGGCTAATATACAGTCAATGATTTTTCATGGTCGTCAGTGGAAACAGGCAGAAGGAAAGACCATACCACGAACGTCGACCATGTCCAAAGGGCAAATACTCGGTCGTCGTCGAGACGAATTGATACTTCATACCCTCACCCTCCACCTCTCGCGAGTCGGCAAATCGGAAGGGCTGGAATGCATGGGCATCTTTGTAGACCGCATCATCATAGTGTATGGCTCGAGAAGCTACGATGATCGTGGTGCCTTTTGGTATAACCGTGCCGTCCGAGAACTTGAAATCTTTCAACACCTTACGCACCATACTCGCTGGGTTATTATCAGAATGGCTAACGCATTGAATGGGGAGACAACTACTAGCAGATATGCCTTCGAGACGTTGGGTCTCCTTGAGGAAGCTGTCCACTTTTCGCATCTTGCCCAGCGCAGCTTTCGACCATCCCTCCATCTTAATGACTGTTTCAACCTCCTCACGAAGAGGTTGGATATACTGAGGATTCACCGCGAGGTGGAAGAGTGCATGAGTGAGGTTCTGTCATGTGGCGTCAGTCAGGCGTGTCAGGGATGCAACATGAATCCGAAGCATACGAGGGAAGACGTCTAACCGTAAAATTGAGAGATCTCAGCACTCTAAGTATGCGAGGAGATGAAATCTGGACCTACGTGGATAGCCGCAAAATTGAGAGCCAACATACGAGTTGTCAAGAAGTTTACTGTCAACTCTGGACCTTCTGCCTCTGCCATCAGCCATGACAGAAAGTCATTCTGTCAAGAAATCGATAGTGAGTGCCGATATCATCTGTGAACGAGAGTGACCAACAGGTTTGTCGGCCCACTCATCCCCATACTCAATTAGCGATCTCAGTCGCTCCTCGATTATTGGTCCAAGAAGCTTCCTTCCACGCTGCCGGCTTTGATTAATGTTCGTAAAGAGCCGAACAGTTGTTCTGTCACTACGTTAAATGCTATGTCGCGGAGAGGTGACTGCAAGCGACCTACGGCTTCAGCAAGTCCGGCAGCAGCCGGGAGATAACCGCTCCTTTAATGACATCGAGGCTATACTGAATGTTGAGATCCATCCAGTCAGGTTCACGGCCTAGAACAATTGAGATATGAACCAAAGAAAAGGGAGACCAGAGGAACACTCACACAATGGAAGTCCGACGAAAGTTCTGTTGGTCGTTCTGCAGACTACCTTTTGCATGCTGCTGAGCGCCGGGATACTCTTCCATCCTGGTTGTTCCAAATATTGATAAATGGCACACGCAAATGAGAGCGAGATGTTCACCATTTCCCCCAAGATCCAATACATCAATGAAGGCCGTACTGATCTCGTCTATGATTTCTGGATACAAGGCTCCGATATTCCGAGTTAGTTGTGTTCTCACAATTGGGAGATGATAGGGGTTGTGGACAATTTCGGGTCCCATTGTGTACTCGAGGATAAATTCCTGTCAGCTAAACTTAGTACAAGTCAATCCTACTGAAGAAACTAGTTACTCACTTCATTTGCGGCTTCCACGGAAGAGAGTGTGTCATCGGGTGCACTTCGTATTTCATCCACATGCTCGCGGCTGCTGAGCACGACTCTCCAGTGGTAGAGCTCTGCAACTTTGAATGGCGCTGACTTGTGCTGAAACACTGAGTGTGAATGAATGAAATATATGAAGTACCAGGCTTGCCTTCTCATACCCTTCTTGTAATATGTCTGTCGCATTGGTCAGATATATCAAGCCAGCCCACCACGAGCCGAGCCAGCTACTCGATCCAACTGTGGGTATATCATCAAGCTGGGGAAGCGAACCAAGATTGAGGAGAGAGCAAGCGGTTTCATTGACTACACTCGCTTTGGAAGGTTGCGACCACTTCGTGACCACGAAGATAGCAACAGCAATGCTCGCGATACAACAAGCGACACCTGAGATGCTCGCTAGTGGGCCTGGCAGCGGAGAATTCATTGAGGGAAGTTACCTACGTGAACTTACGGCTGTCTGGCATAAATATGTAGCCCATGCACTCAGACAGATAGGTACGGATAGAATATGAAACTTGCCAATGCCGTGATGCATTAATACCTCGGAGTTGAAGGGACTACAATATGGACCAAGATAACGCACTGACGTGAAACACATGATGTCCAATCACAGAAAAATGGCGCAGTTTACAGCATATTGCGATGGACTCGGAGTTGAGTTATGCGGTGAAACCTATCAGATGAACACTTCCTGGAATCCGGAAGTATCCGAACTCCCCAAAGACAGATTATCTTGCGATACGTTCGTGACGAAAGAAGAAGACCAACGGACCAAATTAAGTACTCGATCCAAGTGGTGGAGACTTCTTGCACAAGTCCGACAGAACACTTTGCTATTATCTTTCCTCGGTACCTGGCCATGACCCCCCCAGAGCTCACGATGTGTTCTGCTTATCCCCAGCCTCACCAAGCCTGGGCATCAGCGATGCGACGCTGGTAAGTGAGGTTTACCGACGAAGTTGGCGGACTTGATGACGACCGTGTGATCTCATGCAACTGGCAAGGGTGTTTACCCAAGTCTAGCAGACAAACATGTGGCTCGAATCGAGATGATGACAGTTGGATGATACATCTCATTCAGATAACATATGTAGATTCACGGAGCCTCGGCAACCTTGTGTCCCGTCCACACTTTCTTGTAAAAAAGATGAATGAAAAGATAATACAAGAATCAGACATAATGCACGTACGGGAAACTCGTTCAGTCGACCCTCCTTCTGAACACGACCTTTGCGCTCGGATCAGGAATTAGTGTCGTCCCAATATGCAACGTTCGCGGAGGCGTCGCAGTGTCCTCCAACTTGACATCATACGTCACCACGACGTGGGCCAACATGGATTTCAGCACGCTTGCAGCAAAGAAACGTCCCGGGCTAATATACAGTCAGTGGTTTTTCATGGTCGTTGAAGACGGGTCGGAAAAGGAAAGACCATACCATGCATGTCGGCCAAGTCCAAATGGCAAATACTCGGTCACCGTCGACGCAAATTGATATTTCATACCCTCCCCCTCCAGTTCTGGCAAGTCGGCAAATCGGAAGGGCTCGAATGCGTCGGCGTTTTCGTAGAACGCTTCATCATGGTGTATGGATCGAATGGCTACAACGATCGTGGTGCCCTTTGGCAAAAACGTACCGTCCGAGAGCGTGAAGTCTTTCAACGCCTTACGCATCATACTCGCTGGGTTGGATAATCAAAATGGCTGACACATTTAATATGTTGAGACAACTCGTACCACTAGCTGAGCCTTCGAAACGTTGGCACTCCTTGAGGAAGCTGTCTACTTTTCGCATCTTGCTCAGTGCAGCTTTGGACCATCCCTCCATCTGAATGATTGTCTCGACCTCCTTACGAAGAGGTTGAATATACCCAGGGTTCGCTGCGAGGTGAAAGAGCGCATGAGTGAAACTCTATCATGTGGCGTCAATCATGCAAGTCAGTGTTGCAACACGAATGCGAAGCGTACAAAGGAAGTCGTCTGACCGCAAAATTGGCAAATTTTAGTATCACAAGTATTGCGAGGAAATGACATCGAGACCTACGTGGATAGCTGCAACATTGACAAGCATTATCCGAGTTGTCAATAGCTTTACTGACAACTCCGTACCCTCTGCCTCTTCGATCAACCATGATAGAAGATCGATCTATCAAGAAACCGATACTGAGTGCTGATATCATCTGTGAATGGGATTGACAAACAGGTTTGTCGGCCCACTCCTTCCCATACTCATCGAGCGATCTCAGTCGCTCCTCGATTATTGGCCCAAGAAGCTCCCTTCCATGTTGCTGGTTTTGAGTAATGTTCGTAAGGAGCCGAACAGCTGTTCTGTCACTACGTTGAAAGCTATGCCTCGGACAGGCGACTGCCACAAGCGACCTACGGCTTCAACCAGTCCGGGAACAACCGGATGATAGCCGCTCCTCTGACCACATCCACGCTAAACTGAATGTTGAGATCTGTCCAGTCGGGGTCGCGGCCTAAGTGAAATAATTGAACTAAGCAACAAAGACAAGGGAGACCAGGGGAATACCCACACAATGGAAGTCCGACAAATGCTCTGTTGGTCGTTCTGCAGACTACCTTTTGCATACTGCTGAGCGCCGGGATTCTCTTCCATTCTGGATGTTCCAGACATTCTTAAACAACACATACAAATGATTTATAGATACTCACCATTGCCCCTGAGTGCCAAAACCTCATGAAAAGCCGTACCGACCTCGTCTCTAATTTCTGGACACAAGACTCCAACATTCCGAGTCAGTTGTACTCTCACAATTGGAAGATGATAGGGGTTATGGTGAACTTCGGGTCCCATTGCATACTCGAGAATAAATTCCTGTCAGCGACATTTAGTACAAGTCAATCACACTGGAAGAAGCTGGTTACTCATATCGTTTGTAGCTTCTGCGGAAGAGAGTACGCCATCGGGTGCGCTCCGTATTTCTTCCACATGCTCACGGCTGCTGAAAACGACTTTCCACTGGTAGAGCTCTGCAACCTTGAATGGCGCAGCCTTGTGCTGAAACACTGAGTGAGCATGTATAAAGTATACGAAGTACCAGGCTTGCCTTCTCATACCCTTCTTGTAATATGTCTGTCGCATTGGTCAGATATGTTAACCCAGCCAACCATGAGCCGAGCCAGCCACTCGATCCGACTGTGGGTATATCACCGAGCTAGCGAAGCGAGCTTTGAGGAGAGAGCAAGCGATTTCATTGACTACACTCACCTTGGATGGTTGGGACAACCCTATGGCCACACAGAGAGTAACAGCAATGCCCGCGATAACACTGGCACAAGCGACACCTGAGATGCTCGCCAATGGGTCTGGCAGCGGAGAACTCATCAAGGGAAGTTACCTTCGAGAACTGGCGGCTGTTGCCTGGCATAAATAAGTAGCCCATGCACTCAGGTAGATGGGTACGGATATTATATGAAACTTCTCAATGTCGTGATGCATCAATACATCGGAGTAGAAGGGACTGCGATATGAACCAAGATGATAAGGCATTGGCGTGAAGCACATGGTGTCCAATCACGAAAAAATGGCGCAGTTTACAACACATTGCGATGGACTTGAACTACCCGGCGATTCGGCGGCGAAGCCCATTAGGTGAATACTTCCTAGTATCCAAACCCCCCAAAGACGGATTAGCTTGTGATACGTTCATGATGAAAGAAGACCGACGTACCAAACCAAGTACTCCATTCAAGTGGTCCGGGAGACTTGCACATTTAAATGCGGCAACGCCTTTCTCTTATCTTTCCTCGGCACCTCGCCCTGTTCCTCCACATTCCACGCATTCAAGTTTACCGACGTTAGGTGGCTTCGTCACGACAATGCAATCTCATGCAACTGGCAAGGGTGTTCACCCAAGCCTAGCAGACAAAAGAACAATTAAATACACAAACCCGCAGCACGATTCAAGATGATGACAGTCGAACGGTACGTATCACTCAGATAGCATATGTAGATTCATGGAGCCTGGGCAATTTTGTGTCCCGTCCACACTTTCTTGTACAAAAAATGAATGAATGGAAAGAAAGAGTAAAAATATAACGAAAGAATCAGAGCATATAATGCACGTACAGGGACTCGTTCAGTCGACCCTCCTCCTGAACATGACCTTTGCACTCGGATCAGCAATCAGTGCCGTCCCGATATGCAGCGTTCGCGGAGGTGTCGCAGTGTCTGCCAACGTGACATCATACGTCACCACAACGTGGGCCAACACGGATTCCAGCACGCTTGCAGCAAAGAAACGTCCCGGGCTAATATGCAGTCAGTGGGTTTTCATGGTTATTGGGAACAGGGAGAAAGAAAGACCATACCACGCATGTCGGCCAAGTCCAAAGGGCAAATACTCAGCCGTCGTCGAGACGAGCTGATACTTCATACCCTCACCCTCCAGTTCTGGCAAGTCGGCATATCGGAAGGGCTCGAATGTGTCGGCGTTGTCGTAGAACGCCTCATCATGGTGTATAGCTCGAGAAGCTACAATGATCGTGGTGCCTTTTGGCACAAATGTGCCATCCGAGAACGTGAAGTCTTTCAACACCTTGCGCATCATACTCGCTAGGTTATCATCAGAATGGCTGATGCATTAAATAAATGCAGAGACAAGTACCAATAGATATGCCTTCGAGACGTTGGGTCTCCTTGAGGAAGCTATCTACTTTTCGCATCTTGCCCAGTGCGGCTTTCGACCATCCCTCCATCTGAATGACTGTTTCAACCTCCTCACGAAGAGGTTGAATATACTGAGGATTCGCCGCGAGATGGAAGAGCGCATGAGTGAGGTTCTGTCATGTGGCGTCAATCAGGCGTGTCAGGCTGCAACATGAACTCGAAGCATACGAGGGAAGACGTCTACCCGCAAAATTGATATATCTCAGCATCACAAGTATGCCAGGAGATGATATCGGGACCTACGTGGATAGCCGCAAAATTCAGACCCAATATACGGGTTGTCAAGAACCTTACTGACAACTCTGGACCCTCTGCCTCTTCCATTAACGATGACAGAAAGTCATTCTAACAGGAAACCGATAGTGAGTGCCGATATCATCATGTGGATGAGATTCACAAACAGGTTTGTCGGCCCACTCCTTCCCATACTCATCAAGCGATCTCAGTCGCTCCTCGATTATTGGCCCAAGAAGCTCCCTTCCACGCTGATGGTCTTGATTGATGTTCGTAAAGAGCCGAACAGCTGTTCTGTCACTACATTGAAAGCTATGCCTTGGACAGGCGACTGCAAGTGACCTACGGCTTCAGCCAGTCCGGGAACAGCCGGATGATACCCGCCCCTCTGGCGACATCGACGGTAAACTGGATGTTGAGATCTGCCCAGTCAGGGTCACGGCCTAAGTGAAACAATTGAAATAAGTATCAAAGGAAGGGAGACCAAACTCACACAATGGAAGTCCCACAAATGCTCTGTTGCTCGTTTTGCAGACTACCTTTTGTATGCTGCTGAGCGCCGGGACACTCTTCCATTCTGGAGGTTCCAGACATTCTTAAATAACACATAAATGAGAGATAGATGCCCACCATTGCCCCTGAGATCCAAAACCTCATGAAAGGCCATACTGATCTCATTTATGATTTCTAGACACAAGACTCCGACATTCCGAGTCAATTGTACTCTCACAATCGGGAGATGATAGGGATTGTGGAGAACTTCGGGTCCCATTACATATTCGAGGAGAAAGTCCTGTCAGCGACATTTAGTACAAGTCAATCATACTAGCAGAAACTAGTTACTCACGTCGTTTATGGCTTCTATTGAAGAGAGTGTGTCATTGGGCGCGCTCCGTATTTCTTCCACATGCTCGCGGCTGCTGCAAACAACTTTCCACTGGTAGAGCTCTGCAACCTTGAATGGCGCAGACTTGTGCTGAAACACTGAGTAAGCACGTATAAAATATACGAAGTACCGGGCTTGCCTTCTCATATCCTTCTTGTAATATGTCTGTCGCATTGGCCAGATATGTTAACCCAGCCCACCATGAGCCGAGCCAGCCACTCGATCCGACTGTGGGTATATCACCGAGCTAGGGAAGCGAGCTAAGATTATAGAGGCCAAGTTCTTTCATCGACTATACTCACCTTGGAAGCCTGTTGGGACAACTTTACGATCACTACAATAGCAACCGCAATCCCCGCGATACCACAAATGACACTTGAGACACTCGCTAATGGGTGGTGCAGCGGAGAATTCATTGGGAGAAATTACCTTCGACTCAGATAACCTACGGCTGCTACCTGCATAAATATGTAGCCTATGCACCCAGACAGATAGGTACGAATAGAATATGAAACTTGCCAATGTCGTGATGCATTGATACCTCGGAGTAGAAGGGATTGCGATAGGAACCAAGATAACGCACTGACGTGAAGCACATGTTGTCCAATCACAAACAAATGGCGCAGTTTTCAACACATTGCGAAGGACTTGAACTATCCGGCGATTCGGCGGCGAAGCCTATCAGATGAACTAGGATCCGAAAGTATCCAAACTCCCCGAAGACGGATTAGTTTGCGATACGTTCATGACGAAAGAAGACTGACGAACCAAACTAAGTATTTGATTCAAGTGGTCCGGGAGACTTCTTGTACAAATGCGGCAACACTTTGCTCTTACCTCTCCTCGGCACCTGGCCATGATCCTCCCCATTCCATGCATTCAAGTTTACTGACGTTGGCGGACTTGATGGCGACGATGTGATCTCATGCAACTGGTAGCAGACAAACCCGTGGCTCGAATCGAGATGATGACAGTCGAACGACACGTATCATTCAGATAACATATGTAGATTCATGGAGCCTCGACAACCTTGTGTTCTGTCAACACTTTCTTGTACAAAAAAAATGAATGGAAAGATAGAGAGAACATAAACGGAAGAATCAACGCATGTAATGCACGTACGGGGGACTCGTTCAGTCGACCCTCCTTCTAAACATGACCTTTGCACTCGGATCAGGAATCAGTGTCGTCGCGAAATGCAGCGTCCGCGGATACATCGCATTGTCCGCGAACTTGACATCATACGTCACCACGACGTGGGCCAACATGGATTTCAGTACGCTCACGGCAAAGAAACGTCCCGGGCTAGCATGCATTCGGTCATTTTTCATCATCGTTGGAAACAGGGAAAAGGTAAGACCATACCACGCATGTCGACCATGTCCAAAGGGCAAATAATTGTTCATCGTCGAGACGAATTGATACTTCACACCTTCACCGTCCAGTTCTCGCAAGTCGGCAAATCGGAAGGGCTCGAATGTGTCAGCATTTTCGTAAAACTCTTCATCATGGTGTATGGCTCGAGCAGCTACAATAATTGTGGTGCCTTTTGGTACAAACGTGCCGTCCGAGAACGTGAAGTCTTTCAACACCTTACGTCCCAGACTCGCTGGGTTAAATTATCAGAATGGATGACACATTGAATGAATGCGGAGAGGAGTACCAACAGATGTGCCATCGAGACGTTGGCACTCCCTGAGGAAGCTATCTATTTTTCGCATCTTGCCCAGTGCAGCTTTCGACCATCCCTCGTTCTTAGTGATGGTTTCAACCTCCTCGCGAAGAGGTTGAACATACTGAGGGTTCGCTGCGAGGTGGAAGAGTGCATGAGTGAAGCTCTGTCACGTGACGTTAATCAGGCAAGTCAGGAATGCAAAATAAATTCGAAGCGTACGAGGGAAGTTGTCTAACCGCAAAATCGAAAGAAGTCAGTGCCATAAGTATTGCGAGGAGGTAACATCGGGACCTACATGGATAGCTGCAAAATTCAGAGCCAATATACGAGTTGTCAAGAACTTTACTGTCAACTCTGGACCTTCAGCGTCTTCGATCAACCATGATAAAAGATCGTTCTATCAAGATACCAATAGTGAGTGCCAATATCGTCTGTGAACGAGATTGACAAACAGGCTTGTCGGGCCACTCATCCCCATACTCGTTGAGCGATCTCAGTCGCTCCTCGATTACTGGTCCGAGAAACTTCCTTCCACGCTGCTGGCTTTGCTCAATGCACGTAAAGAGCCGAACGGCTGTTCTGTCACTACGTTGAAATCCATGCCTCGGACAGGCGACTGCAAACGACCTACGGCTTCAGCCAATCCGGGAACAGCCGGATAATAACCGCTCCTTTAACGACATCGACACTATACTTGATGTTGAGATTTATCCAGTCAGGGTCACGGCCTAGAACAATTGAAATAAAAACGAAAGAAAGGGGAGACCATGGGAACGCTCACCCAGTGGAAGTCCGATAAACGCTCTGTTGCTCGTTCTGCAGACTACCTTTTGCACCTCACCGAGCGCCGGGATACTCTTCCACTCTGGTTGTTCCAAACATTCATAAATAGCACAAACAAATCAAAGCGTGATGCTCACCATCACCCCTAAGATCCAATAAGTCATCAAAAGCCGTACTGATCTCATCTATGATTTCTGGATACAAGGCTCCGATATTCCGAGTTAGTCGTGCTCTCACAATCGGGAGATGATAGGGATTATTGATAATTTCGGGTCCCATTGAGTAGTCGACATTAAGTTGCTGTCAGTAACATTTATTACAAGTTAAGCTAACCGGACCGGAGGGAACTAGTTACTCACTTCATTTGCAGCTTGCGCGAAAGAGAGTGTGTCATCGGGCGCTCTCCGTATTTCTTCCACATGCTTGCAGCTGCTGAAGACGACTACCCAGTGGCAGAGCTCTGCAACTCTGAATGGTGCAGACTTGGGTTGAAACATTGAGTCAGCACGTATGAAATGTCCGAAGTACCAAACGTACCTTCTCATACCCTTCTTGCAATATTTTTGGCGCATTGATTAGATATGTTAAGCCAGCCCACCATGAGCCGAGCCAACTACTCGATCCAACTGTGCGTATACCATCAAGCTAGGGAACCAAGTTACGACTGAGCAGAGCAATTGCTTTCATTGACTACGCTCACCTTGGAAGGTTGGGACCACTTTATGGTCACGCAGATAGCAGCAGCAACGCCCGCGATGCCGCAAGTGACACCTGAGATGCTCGCTAATGGGTTTGGTAGCAGAGAATCCATTGAGGGGAGTTGCTTTCCAGACTTGCAGCTGTCACCTGGCGTAAATATGTAGCCCCTGGACTCAGGCTGATATCCACAGAAAGAATCCGAAACTTGCGAATGCCATGATGGATCAAAACATCGGAGTAGAAGGGGCTGCAATTGGGATCCTGCTAAGTCGCTGATGTGAAACAAATGTTGAGCACATGGTGTCCAATGACAAAAGATAACGCAGTTTATAAAAAAAAATGCGATAGAACGGTTTGTGCTGATACGCTGCACATGTTCTAGGATGCACCTGGCGAAACATACCAGAATCACACTTTCTAGAAACCAGAAGCAACTGAGCTTGCCAAAGATGGTTTGCCTTGTGGTACGTGTTGAACGGTTCGAGGTTTCATGACGAAAGAGGAAGCCCATCGGACCACACTAAGTGCTCGATTCGAGTGGTGGAGACATATCCGGAAGAACGCATTGCTCTTATCTTCGCTCGGTACCTCGCCACGGTCCTCCTCCCTCCACGCTTTTACCGACGGTGGCGTACTTGACGACGACCGTGTGATCTCCTCGTGGAATTGGGAAGGTATTGATCGGCGAGCTGGTTCCTGGAGGGTTCTACCAGGAAAGCCTCGGCTCGAATGGAAAAAAAAAATAGGCGAGCCTGAAATCTCGGCCAACGCCTGCTGCATTGCGGATATCATGCTCTTCCGTGAGAGCTCATCGTGAACAGAGTATGCAGTAAAGTAGTCACTGAAGTATGAGTTGAGCCGGCGGATGAGGAAGGCGAGAGGTGACTACGAACTTCAATGAAGGTTTGAAGGTTACTAGACGCCTGTTCGACATCATCCGTGATTAGGTAAGCGGTGGCCATACATACCCTCAGTGAGAGTCAACATGTTCCAGTGAATCCAGTACCATCGTACATATACCGTTGATGTATCCATGAGTTAATGGCGTATGTAGATTCATGGAGCCTCGGAAATCTTATTTCCCATTCACTTTTTCTTTTAACAAAACAAGAATTGAATTGGGGCGTGTAATACGTATAGTTTGTACGATGTCCAGGGTCTCGTTCAGTCGACCCTCCTTCTAAACATCACCTTTGCACTCGGATCAGGTAGGGTCGCAACCCCAAAATGCAGCGTTCGCGGACGTGTCGCGTCGTCCGCCAGCTTGACATCATACATCACCACGATGTGGGCCAACATAGATTTCAGCTCGCTTGCAACAAAGAAACGTCCCGGGCTAATATACACTCAGTGACGTTTCATGGTCGCTGGAAAGAAAGAACATACCATGCATGTCGACCGAGTCCAAAGGGCAGATACTCGGTCGTCGTCGAGGCATATTGGTGCTTCAGAGCCTCGCCATCCTCTTCACGCAAGTCGGCAAATCGGAAGGGCTCGAACGTGTCGGCGTTTTCGTAGAACTCTTCATCATGGTGTATGGATCGAATGGCTGCGACGATCGTGGTGCCTTTTGGTACAAACGTGCCGTCCGAGAATGTGAAGTCTTTCAGCGCCTTGCGCGTCATCCCCACTAGTGGATTGAATCATCTGAGTGGTTGACGCATTGAAAGAATGCAGAAAAGTACCGCTAGAAACGCCCTTGTGACGTTGGCACTCCTTGAGAAAGCTGTCTACTTTTCGCATCTTTCCCAATGCAGCTTTCGACCATCCTTCCTCCTTAATGATCATTTCAACCTCCTCACGAAGAGGCTGGATGTATTGAGGATTTGCTGCCAGGTCGAGGAGCACGTGAGTGAAGCTCTGTCATACGGTGTCAATCAGGCGAGTTAGGTCTACATCATAAATTCAAAGCGCACGAGGGAAGACGTCTAACCGCAAAAGTGAAAAATATTAGCGTTATAAATGTATAAGGAGACAACATCGGGACGTACCTGGCCAGCCGAAACATTCAGAGTCAATACACGGTTTGTCAAGCACTTTATCGTCAAATCTGGCCCTTTTGCCTCTTCCATCAACCATGATAGAAAGTCATTCTATTCAAGAAACCGTTAGTGAGTGCTGATCTCATCTGTGAGCGAGATTGACCAACAGGTTTGTTGGCCCACTGATCCCCATACTCGTTGAACGATCTCAGTCGCTGCTTGATTATCGGTCCAAGAAGCTTCCTTCCACGCTGCTGGCTCGGATAAATTCTCGTAAAGAGCCGAACAGCGATACTGTCACTAAGTTGAAAGCTATGTATCGGACAGGCGATTGCAAGCGACCTACGGCTTCAGCAAGTTCGGGAACAACCGGATGATAGCCGATCCTCTAATGACATTGACGCTATACTGAAGGGTGAGATCCATCCAGTCAGGGTCACGGCCTAGAACAATGAAAGTAAGAACCAAAGAAAAAGGGAGGCTATGAGACCGCTCACACAGTGGGAGTCCGACAAACACTCTGTTGCTCGTTCTGCAGATTACCTTTTGCACGCTGCTGAGCGCCGGGACACTTTTCCATTCTGCCAGTGGTTATTCCAGACATTTATAAGTTGCACACACAAAATTAGAGCGGGATGCTCACCATTGTCACTCAGATTCAATACGTCATGAAAAGCCGTCCTGATCTCATCTATGATTTCTGGGTACAAGGATCCGATATTCCGAGTTAGTTGTCCTCTCACAATCGGGACATGATAGGGGTTACGATGAATTTCGGGTCCCATTGTGTACTTGATGAAAAATTTCTGTCAGCGACATTTAGTACAATGTAATGTCACTGAAAGGAATTCAGGGTTACTCGCATCATGAACGGCTTCCCTAAAAGAGAGCGTGTCATCGGGTGCCCTCCGTAGTTCTTCTACATGCTCGCGGGTGGTGAGAACAACTATCCAGCGGTAGAGCTCTGCAACCTTGAACGGTACAGACTTGTGCTGAAACACTGTGGGTGAGCGTGTATGAAAAGTATGAGGTACCAGACTTGCCTTCGCATACCCTTCCCGCATAATGTCCGGCGCATTGGTCCGATATGTTAGACCAGCCCACCACGAGCCGAGCCAGCTACTCGACCCCACGGTGGGGATAGCATCAAGCTGGGGAGATGAGCATTGACGAAAGCATTTAGTGTTTTCGGAAACCATACTCACCTTTGAAGGCTGGGACCACTTCAGGATGATGATAAGAGCGGCAGCAACGAAAACATAACCAAAGCTGCCTGCCAGTGAGTTGAGCGGGGGAGAAGTCATTGAAAAGCTAGTTTGACGGAACTTACTGCTGTCAGCTGACATGTTACATATGTAGTCCACTCTAAACGGGAATATTGGGAAAAAAATCCGAAACTTGATCAACAGATCGTAAGGGCAGGGGCTCTGGAGTGACCTTTGTTTCAGAAGGAATCCGAATGGGTATATCCGCACACCGAATGGCAAATCAGACCGTGACCCGGAGGCGGCATGCGGATCTCGAATACGGAGATAGAAGGCAGCAAGATAAGACAGGATGTATCAAGTGAAGTGAAATTACACTTGGGTTCTTGGAAGAATTCTCGTTTGGCGGTGTCATGGATACCGGTCGCACTAAGGGAGGCTTACCATGACCCATACGGTGAGGAGGCCTCATGCACATGACGAAAGAAGAAGCTTCAGTGCCGGATCGAGCTGCCGGGTTAGAAGTGAGACGTATACGCAGTGACTGTAGTATCATACCAGTGGGGGAACGTCACAATAACCAGAAAGTGGGCAACGACCCCCTTGCGATATACCATAGGGGTTACGTAGAAAGGTGGTGAGCAACTCCAGTGGCACAAGTGACCCCGTTTGTTCGATGTTTCTGAAACAGTCGCTCAACATCGTCAGAACCATATTAGCAGCTTCTGCATTCGCGAGCAAAGAAAACATACGGACTCCTACTGTCACCAGAATGTTCAGTCAAGACCTACAAGTCTTTTATCTTCTTACTGGCTTCGAGTTTGAGCAGACAGTGAGTTATCTGTCAATAAAAGCTATTGATACCGCGTTTAACTTTCTCGGAGAAAGCTCGATTCTTGAAGCCGCAGTTGAACATCATTCAATCACACTTTAGGGCTTTTTTGAACCTTGGAAGGATTATCGATTCTCCTCCTACCCCAGGGTGTACCGAGAGAAGTTCATCGAGCATCACTTGGAGTGATTGAAAGAACGCGGGCCAATAGCAAGCGACTAAGAGGTGATTACATAATGCTATGCTAGGAGTGAAGTCGCAGATAATCTGACACGTATCTGACATGTCTCCCTGGCAGACCCACCTCGTCCACCAACTCGAAGAACTCCACCTCATCCCTCCTCCCGGGCGAGTCCTTCGCCTTCGTCCTCCCCCCAGAAGACCTCGCCATATGGTCCTCCCTCCTCGACGCCTTTACCGACGCGGGTGGACTTGACGATGACGACGCTGTGATCGCCTCGCTCACACGTCCACCTCGTCGGGCGCACTTCCAGATGCGCGTCGTCGACGCCGCTCACATGCACGTGACGTTCGAAGTCGAGCTACCGCCGTGTACCAACGTCACCAACGCCGACGCCGACACATCAGCCAACGCAGCCGCGTCGATCAGCGTCAAAGGCGACCATATCTCGCGTGACGCTCAACAACACTGGCACGCCGAGATCCGTACTCGGTCCGCCGAGATCAACGATGATTGTGCGTAAGTACTATCGAGTCGAAAATCGAAAATATCAACATCGTCCTTTCCTTTTTCTTCTTCTTCCCTTTTTTTTTGCTACTTTTGCGACAGTGGTGATATCGTGACGGTCATGCTAGGTTCCCCGTGTACGAACTATTAACTCTCCTCACCTCCACCTTCCACCAATCGCAGGCCCCCAATCCAGACCCCGATCCCAATCCCGATCCCGATCCCGCCCCTGCGTCCACGTCCACTCCCACCGCACCACCACCCTCTCGACGACCGCAACCCTATCACGCCCTTCTCACCTCCCACCACCTCATCTCCCCCACCAAACGCCGTTCCATGCACCAATGGTCCTCCCAACTTGCCATCACTGGATTCGCCAAGGTAGGTTACCCCGGGATCATCTACGCTGAAGGCGCACGGGATGCCGTCGAGACGTTCGTCCGGAACGTCAAGGGGATGCAGTGGCTTGCCCTTCGAGTTCGGTTCCTTGAACCCGCGCCCGGTTCGGGTATAACTCGGGATCAGACTGCGCGCGGTGAGCGGTGGGTAGAGGTGTCCAAGATCGGAGAAGTGTTGGAACAGATGAGGATGCGAGGGAGAGAAGCCCTCGTTACGAACCTAGGCATCGGAGCGCCGTCCAAAGAAACTTGTACAATCCACACATTCGTTAGAGCCAAAAGCCAATTGTATTCAGCTCGATAGACGACTTATGGAATACATACAGGAATGCCAGCACAGGAGGCAGAGTTAAACGGACGAGGCAAAAAGGACGGGTTCTGGAAATGGAAACCAAAGTCGATACTCAACCATGTAGGGTTTCGTAGCCTTGTGTGCCGCCCTAGTACCTCCTGTCGTCATAGCGGCCACCGCGGTCGTAGTCGCGTGCACCACCGTATCCTCGGTCGTAGTCGCGGTAGCCACGATCATACTCGCGGGGGCGGTCCTCGTAACGCCCGCCGCGACCGCCTCGGTGTTCATAGTCGCGCGAGTAACGGCTGTCGTATGGCCGGGGATCATAGGGCCTTTCATCTGCTTCGCAGACTCAGCTTGTCTCTCCATAACAATCAAATGCGAACATACAGTCATGGCGTTTCGGCGGACCGTAGTAGCGTCCAGGGGTAGGTGTCCGTGCACGCCCACGTCGAGCCTGGTGTTCCAACGACGATCAGCGCCGACAACAAACACCGAATATCCCCGCGTCACCTTTTCGACCGTGATGATTTTACCCATGATTTCCGTCGCGTTCAGCGCAGTGATGGCAGCATCCGCTTCCTCGACGGTTTCCATAGTGACGAAACCGAACCCACGAGATTCGCGAGTGTGAGGATCATACATGACGGACGCCTTTTTGACCTAGAGCAACACTCGTCAGTAGCCCCACCCCCGTCTCCGGGGACGCAGGCCGAAGAAGTAATGCAAACGAAATATAGACGTACACGGCCAATCTTGGCAAAGGTCTGCTCGAGGTCGCGCGTGTCGACCTTGTGGCTTAGACCCGAGACGTGGAGGTTGTTTCCTGGGTTGAGACCTCCCTGGGGATTGCTAAGTGGTTTTTTGTTTTGTATAAGACAGGTTATTTTGGAATGGATAGAGAGAGACGTACCCTCGGTCATCGCGGCCCGGGCTCCTGCTTCGGCTAGAACGGCGGGGAAGCTCGCCACCACGATCACGGCCGGGCGACCGACCGCCAGTGTTCCAGCTGGGCTCGTCGCCGTGGGGGGGACCGCCGTTCATATTTGCATCTGCTGGGATGCTGATCCCGGAAGGCGCGATATCTTGGGAGTTCCAGGCTGAAAAGAGAAAAAAAGAAAACAAAGAGCGCCACGGGGGGTTCGCAAATGGGAAGAGAAAAATATCAACGTTGATTCATCGGCGGGTTGGTTCGGAGAGGAGAGGACAGCGGCAGGGAAATTGGTGGGGAGAGGGGTGTATAGGAAGCGTATGCTGAACAACAGTGGAACGGAAGAAAAAAGGCGGTGTAAGCTAGTGTGGTATCAGAGACGCCAGCCTTGAGCTGACCACCAGCAAAAGAGAGAAACAGAAGGAGAGATACTGATTCCCCAACGTCGTTTCAAACGGAAGTGCTGAAGCGCGGTGGGAGACCACTAGTATGTGTGTGCTGGTACTACTGAGGCGGGTTGTTGCCGCAGAAAATATCGAATGCAGAAATCGTCGTCGTCGTCGGGGCTGATGCTGAAGACGTACCGTCATCCATTGTTGAATATCTTGTTGTTGTCGTTGTCGTCGTCGGTGAGCGCAAAGAGAAAACACAGTGGGACGAGAAGGATCCCACACTTGCGGACAAAACACGGACACACACCCACAAACCTTCAAGCAAGCGCGATTGATCACGTCCCTGCCCAGCGAGGGTTGTTCAACATCGTTGACAGTCATCCAAGGGGAAGCCAACGATGAAACCAACCCCCAGGATGAAACTAGAGCCCTCCGTGGTGCGTCAACAGATTCAGAGTCATCGTCACTATCTGGTGTGTTTGCAGTTTAAAATTGTTCACTCGCTTCTCATCTGATGAGCTTTCTCCGATGCTGTACTCGTCGACCAGACGAACTATTTGTGCATAAAACCAGTTCACAGACCCGTCGGGCCAACCTCGCTCGAGAGAAATTGCGTGTGTGGCGGCCAGCCGGCAATCAAGCTGTCGGTCGTGAGAAAGGGTCGAGAGAACAAAGATGATCTGTGCTTGGCATCTCCCCAGCATCCAAAGATAATATCGATCCAACTCGACCGGAAACAAGCCCACTCCGGTTCAATCTCACAGCACGATATAGTCGCTCGGTCGCTCCACAGTGGATGATCTCCGAGTCTTGTCCACTAACAGCCCCCGGGACGCCAAGTCTTGCTCTGAATACACCACCGCATTCTTTCCTTTTCCGCAAAGGCTACGGTGATGTGGCATACAAGGTGAGTCGAGTCGAGGGACGCCATGCAGGCTCCGAGCACCGAGATTACCTAAACCAGGTTCTCTAGATATTTCACGGCCCCCGGGGCGTTCGAATACTTATACTTAAGTTACGGGCTAAAGAAGAGGGTATCCTGTAACGTAACCGATGCCTCCTCTTGGTACACCCCTCGTGGGCTCAAGGTTTACTCTCAACTTATCTGGAATTGCCAGCTTCTTTGGGGGTCAAGAAGCCATCTCTGCCATGGGTAGCATCCACCTTTGCGAGGGCAGGCGGTGGCTTGGATGGTACAACTGCCCGGGAAGTTTCTCGTTCGCCGCCAGTTTTGCACGGATGGCGTCCCCACGCGCCTGGGATGTATTCCATTCACCGAGACGCCCACCACCTGTCTTGTTGGGGCTTGGGCTCGACGGCAGAACAGGACCCAAGTATATCGCAGCCTTGTCTGGAACTACGACGCATACGGGGCATTTGGCACATCTCACCGTAAAGCGGAGCAAAGATATGGAGGAGGTGATAATCCCAGGGAGGTTGGCGAATCCGATCGACGTTGCATACCTCGTCATGAACTCCGTTGACTATAACGCCCCCGTTAAGCAACTACCCCTCTCACACGCCCTGGGTGGGCTCATTCCGATGATGATCAGCCTCGCAGCCTGCGTCATGTGCGTCCTGGTCTACGACTGGTACAGCTTCTCCATGATCTTGCTTGGGATGGTCTCCAGTGGCTTGGCCACTTTTGTCATTGGCCGAGGAAGACTTATAATCAAGAGACCCATTCAAAATCCAGTGACGGATCCTCCGCCTGGATTACTGCTCGGAGAGGACAGCGCAGTCGTGATAAAAGGCGATGAAGGAGGTGTCAACGCCATCACGAGGGCACGTTTCGATCTGGACACCGACGTGGAGACGAAAGGCAAATTCCGCCGCGGTATCCACCATAGTTACTCTGGCATAGGCGCCGTGTGCCTCTTCCTGTTCACCACCCAGTTCATCCTCCAGCTTCTTCTCATCCCTCAGGGAACCTTGTTCGGCCAGATCATGTTTGTCGTCTCCCTCCTCGTATCGTGGACATACAATTACTACGTCTCCTCGTTCGACACGGAGAAGATCCAAGCCAAGCTCCTCTTTCAGACGCTTGGGAGTCCGCAGATGTATCGGTTCTGTGTTGGGACGAGGACGACGATGGCAGTCTTGGTCTGTCTCTTGCTTTTTCACGATGTCCGGGACTCCTCTGCGCAAGAGGGGCAAGACCGTCGTCTCGGCATCCTGCACGCATGTCTCCCACACGTCAATGCTACTCGCGGGGTGTGGAGGAAATGGATGGAAAAGGTCGTCGAGCAGCTCATGGGCGATGATGTGTCGTTGTCCCGGTTGACCGTAGAAGAAGAGGGCGAGGACGAAGTACTTTCCGAGACAGAGCGAGCGTTGCTGCTCACGCTGCTAGGGGATGCACGGGCAGCATTCGAGTGGTATTTCGATAACGGGACGATGTACTTTCCTACTGGTTATACTAGCAAGTTACAATAGTGATGGGGTGATCAGGGTCCTAGATATCGAGTCAGCTCGGAACTATTTTATAGATCTGTAATAGCATGTTTCCTGCTCGCGCGGTGCTCCGGACGTGCCTTTATCGATCGCCGACTCATTTCGCCTTCGTCCATCACTGCACACGCGCAATGTCTACCGCTGAATCGCTCGCCACGGAGATCACAACACAAACAGCGCTCGTCAACGAGCTCAGACTACAAAACACAGACCCAACCGCCCTCGACGCTGCCAGGAAGAAACTCGGCGAACTCAAGAAAACGCTCGGAGCAATCGGAAAAGCGGAGACGAGCTCGAGCGCTACTGCTGGGACGAGCGACGGGAAGAAAAAGGACCGGCTGTTGCTCAAGACCGCCAAGGTGAGCCGGCGTTTGCGCTTTTTCGTTTGTGATCGGGGGCGGTTCCCGAGATTGACTTTGTCTTGACACATGGCTTTTGCACCCCGTTCTCTTCCTTCTTCCTTTGATTTGGTTCTAGGGTACGCGGGATTATGGACCCGTCGAGATGTTTTGTCGAGAACACATCGAACGGATCGTCAAGGATGTGTTCACGTCGTATGGCGGGAGTTGTCTCGACACGCCCGTGTTTGAGCGCAAGGACGTGTTGACGGACAAGTACGGCGAGGACTCGAAGCTCATCTTCGATCTCATGGACCAAGGAGGGGAACAGCTCGCGCTGAGGTACGATCACACCGTCCCGCTCGCACGATACGTGGCCATGTCTGGCGCGACGGTACAAGGCAAACTTTGGCAGGTGGGCAAGGTCTATCGGAGGGATAACCCCGTCATGTCCAAGGGCCGGATGAGAGAGTTTATGCAAGCGGTGCGTGCGTTGTTTCTTGCGTCATGCCTGCCCCCGACGTACTGACCCGTTGCGCTTTAGGATTTGGATATCGTCGGCGTGTGGGATCCGATGATTCCTGATGCAGAGATCGTTAGTTTGCTGTGCACGATTCTGACGCGCTTGGACGTGGGCGAGTTTACAATCAAGGTGGGACGATTCGATTTAGTGATCTCGTACTATTAACCATACTGCACGACAGATCAATAACCGTAAAATACTAGATGGGATTTTCGAGACGTGCGGTGTATCACCAGAGAAGATACGGACGATTTCCTCCGCTGTGGACAAGCTTGACAAGGTACCCCTCTGCATGAAGATGTACGCTACAACGATTTACTCAACTTTTGAGTTGCTAGCTACCTTGGGCGGATGTGAAGAAGGAAATGACAGACGAGAAAGGGTTGAGCCCCGAAGTCGCGGATAAGATTGGAGAGTATGTCAAACTTAAAGGTCAGCCATTCGCCAAGAACGCTATCAACTCTCGGAGTGACGACGAGCAACCAAACAGGGGGACCATCTCTACTAGACCAACTCAAAGCCGACGACACATTGATGTCCAATCGCAATGCAAAAGACGGCATCCTCGAGATGGAACTCTTGTTCACACTCCTCGGCGCATACAAAGTCCTCGATAAAGTGTGTTCCAAACTGACAACCCTGATCGTATCTCGTTTTCACACATGGACAGATTTCTTTCGACATGTCGTTGGCGCGTGGTCTCGATTACTATACTGGAATCATATACGAGGCTACCGTGGCAGCCTCGGCACCTCCCGGGTTCTCTCCCAACGGTCCTGCATCGACGCCGTCCGAAACGCCACCCACGCCCGCACCCCCGGCGTCCAAAAAGAAGGCCAAAAAACCAAAAGTCGAAGACGCGGAGGAGGAAGAAGTGGATGAATCCCAAGTGGGCGTTGGTTCTATCGCCGCCGGTGGACGGTACGACAACCTCGTGGGCTCTTTCATGTCTGCAGCAGCAGGGGAGGGAAAGAAGGGTGCCCAATGTCCGTGTATCGGTGTCAGCATCGGACTGGATCGGATATTTGCGCTGGTATGGCCCAAGTGGGTAGAGAAGGGCATGCGGAGTAAGGAGACGATGGCATATGTGATTGCTGTGGGCGATGGGCTGCTAGAGGAGCGGATCAAGCTAGTTCAGGAGTTGAGAGAGGGTGGAATCAAGGTGAGGGGGGTGGCTGATTTTCGTTTCCGCTTCGGACGGACGTGTGGGTGAACGAATGGATGACTGACGTGGACTCTTTTTTTTTTTTTTTGTTTCAGACGGATTTCCTGGCAAAGCGGAAATCGAAATTGCCGGCACAGTTTGCGGCGGCGGAAAGGGACGAGGTGCCGTTTGATATTCTACTGGGCGGTGACGAGCTGAAGCAAGGCTTGGTGGTCGTGAAGGAACAAAAGTGGGAGTTTGTCGACGGGAAAAAGGTCAAGGTGCAGGCGACGGATCAGGGTACGACGGTCAAGCGGGAGGCGCTCGTCGACTGGATCAAACAGACGTCGACGTACCTCAATTGGTCGAGTGGTAGACTGATCTAGACGTCAATCTGTAGGGACGTGTGATGACACTACGTAGTACTTGTACTCTTTTCTATCAAGCATACCATAGAGTTTACTCCCAGTTTGGCTCGTTCTGAGATGCATATCCTCGAGATTGTGATTGGGATCATTCCAAACCTGCCGACGCCAACCAATGCCTGGCTCGCGCAGGTCCGTCTGCAGATTATCTGATCGGCAAGTTCGACAGACACTCTTGCATCAATGTGAATACTGTCTTCACAAGGATTCGCTACACCTTTTCTGAATCATAGATTACGACCAAACTTTTGGTGAAACCTCAGTTTCCCTCTTATCCTTCTCTGCGTCCAATGCATCCAATGCCGATAGCACCACCGCAGAGTCAGACCAAGCATATTAAAACATGACATGGTATATTCCAATCATCTATGATATCGTCGTGAAACAATCCGTGACGTGAATCTCTCTACCACATGCAAACATTTCACGAGCGTTTGCCAAACCCATCTTGCGAGAGATCGCGCGTATCCCGCCATTTCCCATCCGCATCCTTCTTACGCACCGTGAAACACGCAATGCCGAGGTACTCCGTGATGTCCCTGATCACGAGGGTACAGAAGTAGGCGTACGTGAAGAACGAGACTGCGAGCGTCAGGTAAACATAAACTGCGGTGCGTTTCGGTGTCGACTGGATAATAGGCGATCTAGAAGAACGTGAGAAATATACGATACCAAGCCAAAAGACAGCATACCGGTGAAGTAGGTCGGGTAGATGGGCATCAATGACGCCGATAGCATTCCATACCCACATAGAGCTCCACCACGGGAAGGGTGTCTTTGTTACATGGCTCAATATCATCCGTCCGACATGGTGTGCAAACTGTAAACCCCAAGCACACATGAATGGAAGGAAAAGCGGCGAATGGACGATGTTCGAATGGTAAAATGATGGGTGAAGCAACCATACAACCTGAAGCACTGCCGATACCACGAAGGGAAGAAGGTGAACCAACGGCTTGAGAGTTGACCTGCCCGCGGCTCGCATCGCCTTGCGAACATTCCCATAGCTTACAGCACATCAGTGGCTTTCTATATAAATCGAAAGGGCGTAATAATACCTGCACACAATATTGAACGCCAGACCGAAGGCAGCAAATACCATGAAAGCCTCGTTGAGACCAATGTCAGGGAAATTTTCGACGATTTGTGGTATATGGTCCAGGTGGGTGAAGGTAAGGAAACGTTGGTCCCAGAACGAAGGTCCTATACGGCCATAAGTTCAAGAAAATTATCCCACAAGCAGAGCTCATACCAAATATTCCAGAAATGATGTAGATGGACACGATCATAAGAATACCTTCAACGGGTCCGGAAAATGTTCCAAGATACAATATCCCTGTATGGTGCTCTTCCCATGTGGTCAGGTAAAAGTTGGCAAGGGTGGCGATCTGTGATGCGACGGTCCACCATGAACGACCCAGATTAAGAGCTCTGGCGGCCAAAACAACTTCCAGCTATAAGGGCATGAAGATTTGTGTCGCAAGTGCAAATAATATTGCATTACCGTGGTGTTGAGGGCATCACAACCTAGTCAATCGGGATTAATCTGGGGAATTCCGAATGAACGTTGATGTGTACCATGATCAAACAATTCACCAAGCGGACCAGACATGCCGGTGCGGCGGGCTTGCTTGCTTCAAATTCCAGGCATCAGAAAGTACTTTCATCAGCGAGAAAACGCCTCTCACCCATCCACAGAATCAAAGGTCTGGTACATGAAGAGACCAAGGGCCCACCTACGTCATCAGATAAGCAAATCGGAACACATGGACAGGTGAGAAAGCGCACGTGAAATATATCCATTGCGGAGGACCAACTGGGCCATCCTTGTCGGTATAATACAGTGGATCATAGATCAACAGCGAAAGGAAATTAAGCGTGACCATAAAGAGCCCAAGGAGAGTTATCTGTGCTGCATATCATATCCATCGGTGCTGAAGTGGTGATTTAGGAGCGTACGGTATTCGGCGCAACCGTTAGCGGCCAAAGAGTGATGAACCAATTCCAGTAGGGGGCAAGGACGTATCGGGATACAAGGGACCTGTGGGATAGTCAGAACTTGTGGTTGGTGTGGACATGGGTAAACATACTCGTCTACACCCTTGTAGGCATACTTTTTGAGGTTTTTGAGAGCTGTTGGTGACAGATAGGCCATGGTCACGACTCTAAGATGGCGAGAAGCAAGGAAAGGAAGACGCCCAATCCAGAGCCTCATAAATACTGAAACAAGAAATTCCGAAACGAAGTCGACTGATGACGAACGTGTGATAGTAGGTATCACGTGGTATTCAGTAGATAAATAACATGATTTACGCCAACTTACGCAAAAAGTCTCGGAATTGAACTTTCCGAACATCCAGCCCGTTCGAATAGTCCGGTTCAACCAGTCCGCACGTCTGACATAACTTGAATAAAGTTTGGGCTCCGCCCCAACCCTGCCGACGAAGCCGTGTGTATTGGTCACAACACCCGCCGTCCCGCCCTCTTTTGCTGCGCCACCATACCAACTCCGAACTCCCGCTGAGCTCATTCTCTGCAATATGGACCTAGCAACCCTGTTTGCCTTGGTTACCATCAATCCGCCCCTACATGACAGCGGACAATTGCGCGGTGGTGCGGCAGCCTTGTCCAGGGGAGTGCGCGATGAGTCTGGGGGGCATGCGCGAGAGTGCGGGGGGAATGCGCGACGACTCTGGCACCATCTGCCAGAGTGCGCAACGGGTGCGCCACCATCCGCGAGTGTGCGCGATGAGTCTGGCACCATCCCTGAGAGTGCGCGACGAGTGTGGGGCCATCCGCGAGAGGGCGCAACGGGTGCGCCAGTGTCCGGCACCATCCGTGAGAGTGCGGGGGAGTGCGGGACGAGTCTGGGACCATCCGCGAGACTGTCAGAGTGAGGGGTAGAACATGGCTGTCAGACAACGGCGCGCTCGTTGTGCACTCCGGTGGACACTGGCACACTCTTGTGGGTGGTGGCGCACCCTGCGGGTGGTCCCAGACTCGTCCCGCACTCCCCCGCACCCGGGCCGGCCGCCAAGTGCCAGTCCGGGCGGGCACCGCCACAGAGTGTCAATGTGGTGGAACGGCAGCCACTGCAGGAATAATAGTACTAAATTGAGGTATGGTTACACCACCGACGAATCATTTGGTGTGGCTTTCAAAGGCAGTAAAAACACCAAGCAACCTCGAGTTCGAATGTAATCTACATACCTTTAATTATTCGAGTCTGTTTTCTAGTGGAACAATACCATTATCTCTTCAATACTTTATAAATTTTGGCTGAAGTTATGCTTTTATTTCACCATCAAGACATGAAGTTGGTGGCTCAGGCACTGTCCCTAAATTCGGCAATGGGACTTGAAATTTGCCTCACAAAATAAGAGCATGTGTCCATCTCAAATGATTTCA
>JBBPLK010000192.1:0-14296 GCA_038089735.1 Exsudoporus frostii
GTTGAGTCGTAAGGAGGTTTCAATCGTCACGCCTTGGCGTCTGTCACACAACCTGTGACTCGCGCGTGCTCGTCGCGTACGACGATGGCGACGGCGAACCCACCCCAGCTCGACTTCCATCCAAACTCGATTCCCGTCGCCCAACTCGAGTCTCTCCGTTTCAAAGCGAATCAGATCATCGAGTCCATACAGGCGTTGCAGCGCACCATCGATGCTGGCGGACTTCAGGTCATGCCTGCATGGCCCGACATCTTGTCCAAGTACAACGTCATACTCTCACAGACACACAGCTTCTACTCCTCCCTTAGCTCACCACCCTCCGCGACGCACACGCAACAGTCCCAGCTGCCCACAAAGAGTCCATATGAGAACATTGCCCTCCACCCAAATGTCGCCATGACGGACCAACAGCTCGACAACGACCTCATACCACTCCTGCGCAACCAACAGACGACGGACGTGCTCCGCATGGAAAACGCGGCTGTTCGTCGCCTCGCTGAATGCATGGTCACCCGCGGGGCAATCGCTACCAACACTTTGGAGGGCCAGAACAGTCAACCCACGTCCGGCTTCGGAACGGGATCACGACAGAAAGTAACGTACGAAGACGTCCTCCGTGAATGTGCGGAAATACGTGATGCACACGATCACCGTGTCGAACGTGCGGTCCGTGCCGTACTTATGCTAAGGGACAAGTTTGACTGGAAACAACGCGTCGAAGTCGAAGAGCCAGAGCCAGAAGAACTCGAGTGGGATCCGCGTGTGCGCCAGCAGGATATGCACGTGGAGAAACAAGATGATCATGAGATCGCAGATGTTGAGGGACAGAGTAGTGACGAGGAGGAAGTCGTCGAGGGCGAGCTCGCGGGCGACGATGGCCAAACACCCGTGGCTTCCCCTGTGGACGTCGAGATGACACCCACTTAAAGTCACAACTAAGGCTCCTTGAAAGGTATGATACTATATATATATCACAATCAATGTTCTAGTAACATGGCGCGTTCTTCAGGCTCTCTACACATTCGGGCAAGATGCTCCTGGCCCATCGTATTGTTTCCCTATCGGACACCTGCTTCGTTTTCCCCCCTTCTTGCAGCATCTCCTCAGCCAAAACCATCAAAGCTAGGTATACGGTATACCACATCCTCTTTGTCTTGTGTCGTGGAAACACAATCAACGTGTCGTCTTCTTCACCGCCAAAATATCCTTCACTTATTGCTGTGGTTGGCCCCGGTGGCAAGAACCACACCTCCATCAATGGATCTCCCCAGAGCGCACGCCCGAACGTAGGGAGTATATATGCGATGTCCGCTGAGGTTATACCATCACTTCCTTTCTCCCTAGTCACGGACACGATAACGTCTTCTTCATTTCCTGTCACCCATATGAGCCTTGGCATCTCCACATCATCGAAGAGGAACGACCCGATCGCACGAGAAAGGGAGCGTCGCAATTCGTCCACATCAACGTCCGCATCCACCCTATGGCCAGATGGAGCGATTTTGCGAGCCTCCGCGTTGCCGCACACTTGTTCGAGGAGCTCCTCCAATTGCAACACAAAAGTGTCTTGCCAGCTGTATGGTGTCATGTCTTCCCCTTCCCCTTCCCCGTCCTCACCGGTTTGGCTCGCAGCGAATAGGGTGGCGAACGAGGGTGGAGACGGAGGCTCTGGTGTAGGTTTGTCCATTGGTATGCCAAACCAGTCGTTTGTGATTCCATGGAGTGCGCGGAGATGTGTACCTAGTCTGAGTTGGGCCCGAGCGAGCTGTTCCGGCGAGAGCTGGTGGCGGACGGAAGCCAAAGAGACTGGCGGTTGAGTCAGAGGCGAACCGGGGACGCGAAGTAATAACCAGCCAAACTGCCATTTTCCCTCGCCACCCGATACATCGTGTGCCACGGGCCACGGGACCGGCACCGCGGTATTGTCGAGAATCTTGGAGAGGAGAACGGAAAGGGCGGGGAGTGTGAGCGGCCCGGGAGGCGTCGCGGCCCCTGGTTGTGGATGGCTGGAAGTGAGTGGGGAAACCAACATGAGATAGGATCTGCCAGAGTCCAGAGCGATGTGGTATGATGTCCAGGACGCCGTGTAGCTGTTACGATGATGTGCGTGGGCATAAGCGAATGGCAGGTATGACACGACTATTCTCGAATGCATACCTGTAGCTGGTGCTCTTGATCTCAGAAAATGAAGCAATGTGGGCGTTTTGGTTACAGTCATTGCTGCTAACGATATCCTGCACTTGTTCTAGGGTGACCAGCATGGTGGATGGTTTATGAAGGCAAGTCAGCTATAGGCTCAGATCATCAGATCTTATGATATGATAAGATGACAGTTGAGACGCACTTGACCTGCGTGGAGGTTTGATCTCCACGTCGTATGCAATCCCACCCATAATTTTGCAGTAGGATTCACAAGCCTCATGGAGTCAAGTGTCATGTATCTGCGACTATGTATGTACTAACAATATATAATCTATGGAGGAGATGCCAGGTAATACGGGCAACAAGTCCTTGTGAATTAACAACTAGAGTCAGCAACACTAACTGGTTTAGATACAATTTCGCCACTGGCAATCGACAAACTGGCCCCACTTAACATCGAAAACAGATGATCGATAGTCGTCAAAGTCATGTGTGGCGACATAGGGGATATGGAAAGGTCATCCTCGAAAGCCGTGTCCTGATCGGTCAGATCACTGATCGAATCGTGATTCTTGTACCCCAGGACGCGATACAGGTAGGTCACGATGACGAGTAAATTGCAAACTATCAAGCATGTGGCGATCTGGTGAACGTCGACCATACACGTTTTTAGTCCGGCCAACATGAGAGAAGGACTCCAAGTACAGTACCTGGAAATTGGAGATGACAACGGACCAACTCGATAGCGATGGAACAAGCCGGCATATCGCGCGAATGGCACACGCTATTGACACCACTAGGCTGGATGAGAAGAGTAGGCAGAGAAGTCGATGCTCTCTTGATGGTAGCTTCACTCTACGGAGCACGCATAGGGGAAAGACAACAGAGGTCGTGTCGGCCACGCAGCCCACTGCGAAATTAAGCTGAGTACGATGGTGTGGACAGAAGAAACGAATTTACCCGCCAACTCAGCGATCTCGGTAGTACGAGGTGTAGAGCAAAGAAAGTAGGGATGCGATGGAGTTGGCTGGAATGCGTAGTACGCATGGGTGCATTGGATTGCCTCCAGGGCCAAAATGGCGAAACAGATGAGGAGAAAGAAAGCAACGATCGTGAGTCCATATATATGGAGACGTTCTCTGGCTGGTATGATTCGAATAATGGAAAAGATTATGCTGATACGGACCGACCTGTGTGGCCCGGGGCTATGGACTTAGCCAATATACCGACACGCTGATCTGGGAGGAACGCACCACAGGATACATGTAAACGTAAACATGTAAATCCACATCGAGATCGACGACGATTCATCACCTGTAAGCACGTGCATTTTAACTTTTGCAATAACCACCAAGCAAAGCTGGGTGCTCACTCGGTCGAACGACGTAGATCCAATCACTCACAACATTCATCGTCCCGCAGATAAAGGCAGCTGTCGCCCAGACATCGTCCCAGCCCATTCGCTGCATTCTGATGCGTATCCACAACCGGAAGATGAAAAAAGGCAGCGCCAGGCTGGCGAGAACGCTGCTGGCGACTACATAGGTTGAGCAGAGTACCACGGACAATTAAGATGGAATCATACTCAACGAGGCTCTCACATCGTTGTACATTGTCCAAGCAAACGTGGGTAGCGAATGTCCGTGCGATAGGCGAACTGGGGTGGTATCAAAGGTGGGTGGCCGACCTACGGGCTACGTCGGGATTCATGTAAATAGGGTGTCGAGTGTATTTGAGTATATATAGCTATAATATAGCTATGTAGCCGCGACCCCTGTTTTCCGATGAACGCGGGAACGACACTGAGAAAACGGCTCACATGCAATATGATCGGATAACATGAGGGCTTGGCCCGCCGAAAGTCAGGAGGGGTGGACTGCCGGTTCTGGAATTGACCACCTACAGTGTATTGATAGTAACCCTCTTTATCACCGCACCGGAGTTTGGTGTGATGAATAGTTGATGCGTTCCGACGGAGTGAGACCTAAAAAGTACCTCACAACAAAAATGGCTGTGTAAGACCTAAAAAACGTCGCGGTAGGGTGTAGCAGGAAAGATTGTATTTGGTTACCACTGGCGGAAGGTTAGGATTAGGATCCCCAGAAGCCCAGGGGGTTAGTGCAGACCTACCTGAAAGACTCCGAATTAGCTTCTCTTTCTTGGCTGCGAGCCGCTTCCGAATTTTTTTTTACGGTAGATATCGTGTACATCAACTGATGGGCGCTGTCACTGTCAAAAGAACTAGCGTTGCAGATTTCGATCTGTGTCGACAAGCCAACCACAAGGTTTGGTGCTCCGACCCTGTCACGCCAGGGCTATCCCATCAAGGATCTGATAGATATGGTTGTGTCGACCTAAACCAACGCACTCGAAACATTGCACATTGCAGTGGCGTGTCAGCTTGCTCACATCCGAGTCCAAGAGGATTGGTCAGAGGTACGTTCTCCTGCATTTGTACATTCCATCTTACCCGCCGCAGCTCGTCTCTACTCTACCGCACCTGGACCCTTGGTGCCAGCATGAACAAAGGTGCAGCAGAAGACCGTCCAGAGCGAGCAACGAGCTGCGAAGCCCGCGCGCCAGCAGGTGAGCAACGGGTGACTGACGAGAATTTGACATCGACTGTCTTGTCAGAGATGTCTTCAGCGTCTGGATACGATGAGGTCAGGGGACCCGGATGTCTTCCGCAGCTTTATGTAACTTCATGGTCTGCTAGTCGGACACAGAAGGTGCCGAGCACCGCTACGACTTGGTACACTCAGTACCTTACCATCGTGTGTGGATCATGTATTGGTCACCAGCGGGGCTTGCCCGATGTCTGTTCATTCTTTTCATTCTTGCAACCTTTCGTATCAAGGTGGACTCGGATACTTTGCTACGCTCGAGAGTGTCCGCAAAGAACTGATCATTGATCTGGGGGAAAAAAAAAACCGACGCATGACCGACGTACTTCCCTAAATTGTGGGTCAATCGAATCCTCAGCGAACTCGAGATCTTTCGAACCACGAGCGGTTTCAGTCGGTATCTCTGGAAGATGGGTACACCTGGTCTCCGATGCGATAGGTGTGGTCATTGACCGGCCTCCAAGCTGTATGTGTTCTTTTCCAGCTAAACAGGACGAACAGCTCTTAAAACGGATACCTCCTCGAAGACGGGGTGTACGTACCTCGGCCTCCAATTCCTTTCGTACTCTGTACTCCTCGTCTGCCTTGACGATCAAGTGGTACTCGTCCAGATCCTCTATTATAAAGGGCTCTTTCTCGTTCATCGATAAAAGTATTTGTTTCACCGCGGAGTCGCTGACACCGTAAGAGACGATCAAGAATTTATTCCGGGCTGCTGTTCGCGTCTTGAATACTCACCATGTGAAAAGGATACCTTGAACCCTCCAGTAGTTTTACTTCATATCTGAGCGAGACTCGGGGGTTGGCGCACCTTTTATAGCTCTCATGTTCTTGTACTAGACTTTTGTTCTGATGCCCTCGTTTTCCCCGAAGAATGAACGACTATCTTCCTTCGACTCTTTGGCAGGCCTTACACGGGTGACTAGTGCTGATCGAGTGCGAAGGTAACTGCTGGAGTTCCCGGGATGATGAGAAACGTAAATGAGTTTCACAGCGTTCCCGTGAACCTAGGCCCCGAATGAGGGTGCAGCGCGGGGATTGGACAAACAGTGCTAGGGACTTGCAATCACCGATGCTGTGGGCTTTCGCTCGACCACGAGTCTTTTACTCTCCTTCCGTCTCCCATCATCCTTTCGCCGCTAACAGGACGCCCTCGCGACGCCTTGGTCAGGTTCTGTAAGTCGATCCGCCACGAAAGTATCGCCACTGCTAATACAGCACCCTTGCTTTCACAATACACTATCCGGAACTTGAAATAATCTTCTTCGAAGGAAACCCACTGCCCCTCGACCAGCGTCTATTCGTGGATCCATACCTCCTGGTAAGCCCTTGGGTCCCCAAGTACCAGATTTCAAAGCTTGATCTGTTCCCAGTCGCCATGTCTCAACTCTCAGCTGTTGAGCAGTCTAAACGGCTCGCTGCCTATACAGCGGTGGATAAGCATATCCTCCCTCACCACAAGGTACCGCGGTGCGATTCTTGCCACGACTATCCAAGCAATACTGATGGCCCCCTGAGATTATCGGGATAGGCTCAGGTATACACTTGCTTCACCGCCTTGCGACGCTCTCATCGCCATGTCCAGGTTCTACCGTGCCATATGTCGTCGAGCGCATCGTACAGCAAGGAGCTGAACTGAACAAGGACCGCATCTTCATCCCCACTGGGTTTCAGTCAAAGGAACTCATCATTTCGTCCCACCTCAACCTTGGGGATGTGGACCAATTTCTGACGATCGATGTGACGATAGACGGTGCTGACGAGTCCGTTGCCTCCGTTGCGCCTTATGGCAGGCTTACGCATCAGGCATCGCCTGTGTAGGGTTGACACTCAACTCAACTGTATCAAGGGTGGAGGAGCATGTCACTTGCGAGAAAAAGTGCTTGCAGAGGCTGCCAAAACGTGTGTCTACCCAGTTTAGTGAAATTTCTGGCTCGACTCATCTTTGTTTGGAGGTTCATCGTCGTAGCTGACTACAGAAAGAACAGCGAGTATCTTGGTAAGAATGTACGCCCGCCCTCTTTAGACCTCTTCTCCACAAACGAACGTCACCGATCATCTAGTTCACCCAAGGCGTACCGATCGAGGTCGTCCCCTTTGCGTATGCCAAGGTCTTGCGGGACCTGCGTGAGGCGCTCGGCTCACCGAACGCGTCACTCCGTATGGCGAAAGCAAAGGCGGGACCTGTCGTCTCTGACAACGGTAACTTTGTCATCGATGCGCCATTTTCGAGGGACCTGATCAAGGAACCCTACACGGTGCGTGATTCGTCTTTTATCTAATGTAAAGATATGTTTACCTCCCGAGCACGGAGCAGCTGTTGGCAAAGATAAAGTTGCTAACGGGTGTCGTCGAGGTCGGTCTCTTCTGTAATATTGCGCAAGCGGCGTACTTTGGTAACCAGGTGCTGTCCTCATTCCCCTCTCTGGAAATTTCCATGCACGTTGACGCGACTCACAGGATGGAAGTGTGTCGGTAAAGAGGGCCGAGGGACTCAAAGTGATCGAAGAGCGTATAGCCGCTCCCTGAAAAACGTCTAGATCTTTTTACTGGATCGCGTGCAGTTCGAATTCGTAGATAGGATCTGTCTAATTGATACTATCTAAGGACTGATGTGAATCTTCCTAACAGCGCGTCTCAAGCAAACCGTCATATCTCTCCTTTGCAATAATAAACGAGTTGTGAATGCACCCGCCAGGGAATGCTGGTCACGACATCGGCGGCTGAACTCGCTTTTCTGAACTCGCCTATTGGACTCATGTCCTCCTCGAGGCACGCTATACTTACGCGACAGGATCTGCGGTGCGGTCTCATTCGAGAGTTTCGAGTGCCGACGTCGATCGGGCGGGCAAGGCGACGACGGGCTGATCCGATCCCAACCTACGTGTTCGTTGTTTTTCCCTCTGAACCGTCTACCCTCGAAACGTGGATCTCTTTCCTCGAGGTCGAGCAACGGCTCTCAATTCACTACTGTATCTCTAAACTTGATTCACGCAGCGTCGTACCGCGCCAACACTTTCTCCCTCACCTTGTCCCTCGGACACACCTTCCCCGTCCACATTTCAAACTGCACGTACCCCTGCTCGAGCAACACCTCCACCCCTCTCACCCTCGCCCATCCCGTCCCTGTCTCTGCAGCGAGTCGGAGCAGCGGCGTCTCCGCGGGCTTGTACGCCATGTCCACGACCACGCCGGTCGACGCGCCAAAGAGCGTCGTGGGGAGGTGAATCGACGTCGTGGATGAAGTGCCAGTCGTCGTGGCGTCGGCAGGAACGGTAGACACGATCACGCGCGGGGGGGCACTGGGCCACACGCCCAACGTCTCGATCGCACGCACCCGCGTCTTGCCACCCTCACCCTCGCGCGCGCCATCATCGAATGCCACCGCGATCGCCTCGGCCTTGGCTGTCGTCCGGTTAAACACATACACTTCTCGCACACCCAACGTCTTGAGCGCATACACCGCCGCACGCGCCGTCCCCCCCGCTCCAATCACCAGCGCCGCCTCCCCAACACCTGCTCCCGTTTCCGACGCACGCCCCTTCACGGCCGCCACGATCCCAAGATAATCTGTATTCTCCCCGTAGAGTCCCCCATCCCTAGACACGATCGTATTCACCGCCCCAATCGCCCTCGCCGCATCCGACAACCCGTCCAGCAACGGTATCACGTCCAACTTGAACGGAATCGTCACGCTTGCCCCGCCGAACCCCTCCTCCCGAATCAATCGCCGAACATCGTCGTTGACCGTCGGTGTCTCGAACAGGCTGTACTTATGCGGGAACCCGAGCGTCTCGAATGCCGTATTGTGCAACGTCGGGGACATGGAATGCCCAATCGGCGTACCAAAGATGTAAAACCGACGCGCGGGAAGCAGGCCACACAGGTGCAGCGCCTGCTGGATCTCGACAAACGCGAGCTGGCCTGGCGCGGCTTTGCTGGGGAGCAGGGGGTGCGTGACAGGCGTAAAGCATGTGTTCAGCACCCGCGAGAGCTGCCCTTGCACCCCCATGTTGATAGCGATGAGCGGCTTGGTGGTGTGCTTGGCGACAAAGGCCTGAAGGGCGAGGTTATTCGCAAACGTCGTCGCTTTCGAGATGAGCTTGACAATGTCGCCGTACTGCGATGCGACGCCGTACGTCGCTGACATGGAAGGTGCATCCCATGCAATCGCACCTGTCCAGTCGTGGAACGACGCAATGACCTGGGAAGTACCTTTGAGGTGCACGATCTCCTTGATGAAATGAGGCGGGAGCGTCGTCTCGACGTCGACGTATTCACATCCAAGGCGCAGCGCGAGTTTGAGGAGGTCTGCAGCTTCCTTTTTCGCGTCGTCGGGGAATGCACCGCCTTGTGCAATCGTGCGCACGGTGAACACGATAGGGAGGGTCGTGGCGCGTCGGAGCGCAGAAACTTGTTGCGAGACATATGCGTGCGATGGAATTGGATTCGTAGAGCCCGTTTCACGGAGAAGGTCGACGCGCAGCTCGAGTGCATCCACGCCCGTACCGAGCTCTGGAATATCCGCCAATGCAGGCACAACGTCCGGATACGTCAACGACAAAAAGTACGATCGCACGCCCTGCGCAGCCTTGGCCACGTTCGGCGCAAGATTGGGCTTCAATCCAGACACGTGCCCAAAGAACCTCTCCACTTCGCCCTCCAAACCATCCTCGAGCGCACCATAGTTGCCAAATTCGTACTTGGAACACTGCGCGAACCACGGCTCACGACGCGCAAACACGTCCCGGACCTGCTCCCCGTACGCGGGTCGCTGACCCTCTTGGTCGAGGTAGGACTCGATGACAGACAGCTCACGCTGCACCCAAACAACTTTGCCGCCTTGCTGGGTCGACAAGTCGACGAGCGCTTCTCGTGCTGCGGGCGTCTCGACGATTCCCCCTCCGAGACTGATCACCCAGCCCTTGGCGTGCGTGGACAGGAGAGAGAGCAAGAGCTCCGTCTCCGCCGCCCGGAAGGCTGGCCACCCGTGTGTTTGAACGTAGGCTCGCAAAGAGGGTGGGTGCAGCGACGCAAAGTGAGCATCAAAGTCGAGAAGGGGAAGGGAGAGTGCACGGGAGGCGAGCTCGCCAATGTGGGACTTTCCGGAGCCGCGCATGCCGACGAGGAGGATCGATGGTATCGTCGACGGCGTGAGCGCTCTGACTGGGGCAGGCGTGGCAACTGGGACCGGGTGTGCGTGGGGTATGTCGGCGCCTTGGACTCGAATGCCGATCTGTATGGTGTGTGAGGCGGTGCGAACGAGAACCTGTATGCGCCGTACCTTGTTCTCTAAATCATCCCACCAATTGGGCCACGTCTTTTCGACACACCGCTTTTCCTCGATGATGGTGCCATCGACGACAGTGGCAAGCACGGCAAACGCCATCGCGACACGATGGTCATCGTAACAATGAATTGACGCGCCCTGCTTGAGACTGGCGAGGGGCCGTCCATAAATGACGATTCCATCTTCAAGCTCGTCCGTCTCGACCCCAAACTTGGCTGTACGAGCGTCAGTCAACGATCTCGTGCACACGGTCATGCAACGCACCCAATTGATCCCTCATCGCCTTGATACGGTTACACTCTTTAACACGCTGGTTCGCGATCCCACGAATCCGCAAGACGTTCTTGCCCACACTGCCTTCTCCACCTTGCCCGCCATCGGTCGCGACAGCGCCCACGACGGCAGCTGTCAAGAACGCATCGGTCATGGGTTCCATGTCCACCTCGCCCATTGCCTTGAGAGTCCCGATCGGTGGTCCCGTGACGGTTGTCTCTGTGGCAGTCTGAACGACAGTGCATCCCATCGGCTCGAGGACCTCTTTGGCAAAGCGCGCGTCGCCCTGGAGGGACGAGGACCCGATCGAGGCGAGCGTGCAGGACGTACCAGTAATGGCTGCGACCGCAAGCGGGTATGTTGCACTCGACGCGTCTGACTCGATCGTGAACACACCCGATTCGGGGACGGTGTACACCCCTCGCGGGATCTTGTACACGTTGAGCGGCGCGCCAGTCTCTGGGTCGCACTCGCGGGTGACGTGGATGCCAAAGTCACGCATGAGGGCGATGGTCATGTCGATGTAGAGCTGGGAGATGACGGCTTTTCCGGTGAGGACGAGGGTGGTGTCTTGTTGCGCATAGGGTGCGCAGAGAAGGATGGAGGAGACGTATTGCGAAGAGATGGAGGCATCTAGGGTGAGGGTGCCGCCCGGGAGGCCTGTGGCGGCGATGGAAAGGGGAAGACAGCCGGACGTGCCAAGGTAGTTGATGTCTGCGGCGGCCTTTGAGAGGGCTTCGACGAGCGGGGCGATGGGGCGCTGTTTCATGCGCGCATTGCCCGTGATGACGGTGCGATCCGATGGGGACGGGTTGGCGGATGGCGAGACGAGGGTGCAGACGGTAGTGAGGAAGCGTGCGGCAGTGCCAGCATTGCCGAGGTAGAGTTCCTTCCCAGGTGGAGGAAGCGAGAGCTTGCCACCAGATCCGGTGACGATGAGCGTTTCACCGTTGTCGGTCCACTCGAACGTGGCTGCCTAGTGGGGGGTGAGCAGGTAATGCGTAAGAGAGATGGTAACATACCTTCAACGCCTGCAAGGCTGCCATCATGACTTGAGTGTCATCTGAATGCAACAGATTCTTCAACTTGACGGTGCCGTTTGAGAGCGCGGCAAGGACAAGGGCGCGATTGGAAATACTCTTGGAACCCGGTGTGGCGAGGGTGATGTGCGGGACGCCTGCATTGCCATCGGCAATCGGTGCAGGGGTGACAGCCGGTGGAGAAGGGACGAGCTGGGGAGGTAAGGAGCCCATCTCTGCTGTGCCTGGTAGCTCTCGCAATGGGGTGGGGAGGGACGGCTTGAGGTAGCCGCCTGGGATACCACTCACGACGGTGACGCCGTCCGCGAGGACTTTTATGATTTCATCGTCGGGTATACCCGTTGCTCTAAGTTCGTGAGTCTTTCCGATGCGAGACAAGAGGACGACTTTCTTGAGTTTGGATGTGGTATTCTTCTTGTCAATGGCCATGCGATCGAGGAGGCCATCGATGGTGATTGGGGGTGCGGATGCGGAGCGTGCCTGGGCCTGGGCGCGGAGGACGAGGGGATGTGTGAAAGAGGTTGGGAGGCCGTAGGAGTCGATGCAACGACGGAGTCTTCCGACGCCGACCTGACCGAGGCCCGTTTCCTTTCCGCGAGCTCGGGCTATCTCGGCTTCGAGGACCATGCCTATGGCGACACACTCGCCGTGCAGGAGATAGGGGGTGAGGAAGGCTTCGATGGCATGACCGATGGTGTGACCAAAGTTGACGAGGTTGCGGAGGTGAGCTTCCTTTGGATCGTAGGAGACAATGGTGGCCTTGGTTTTGACGGAAGAGATGATGAGGGTGAGGAGGGGGTGGGAGGCAAGATCGGCAAGGGACTGGACGTGGATGGAGTCGAGGGAGTCGAGGAGGGTGGCAGAGGACGACTCGAGGAGGGCAAACGCGTCTTCGTCCCAGATGGCGGCTGTCTGTGGGACGATGGGTGAGAGCGGCGATTGAGGGGAAGATACGGACCTTGATAATCTCTGCGAGACCATTGGCAAGCTCGCGCTTTGGGAGGGATGCGAGGAAGGCGACGTCGATAAAGACGTATTCTGGCTGCCAGAAGGCGCCGATGAGATTCTTTCCGAGGGGGGTGTCGATGGCGGTCTTTCCGCCGATCGCAGAGTCGACCATGGCGAGGAGGGAGGTGGGGATCTGGACGACACGGACGCCGCGCATGCTGAAAGGAGTCAGACGCGACGGGGCGGGAGGGGGGGGACGTACAAGGTGGCCGCGACGAAGCCGACGAGATCGCCGATGACACCGCCCCCGAGGGCGATGAGGACGGTGTTGCGGGTGCACTTTTGGGCTAGGAGAAAGTCCTCGATGGCGGCCTTGCCGTCGCGGGACTTTGTTGTCTCGCCGGGGGGGATGAGATGGGTGAGGAAGCGGGGTGCGGTGGCTGGATCGGGGAAGGTGCCGCGGATGAGCGCGTTGAAGGTGTCGGTGAAGCGGGGGAGGTAGAGGGGGGCGATGTTGGTGTCGGTGACGAGGACGTAGACGGAGGCGGGGAGGGTGTCGATGAGGGTGTGTGCGATGTGGTGGTGGAGGTGGAACCCGGAGTGGATGGCGTCTCTGCCGAGGATGGGGATGGAGTGTACGGACATGGCGGTGATGTCAGTCCATGCACGCAGGCTATTTGTACCCGAACCCGGGGTCAGCCAGGGTCGCGCCGGTCGTTTAAATTCAGCGCCTCCGCCTGTCTCGACGCCAACATGCTCGCCCGTGCCCGCCTCGCCCGCGCACTCTCGACGCTGCCACCCCCGCCCCAGAGCCGATGGCGCGGCTTCTTGCAGGTCGTCGGTCGCGTCTCGCTCGTCTCCGTCGTCGCCGGTCAGTCGTGCCTCCGCCGTCTCAGCACCCGGCTCACTCTTTCCAGCTACCGGGACGCTCTACTACGTCTCCTACAAGGAACGCCATCCCGGCCCACAGCTCCCATTCGACCCCGACAAGAAGACCCTCGTCGTTCTCGGCAGCGGGTGGGGTGCGACCAGCCTTCTCAAACATCTCGACACTGAAAATTACAACACCGTCCGTCTCGCGTCTATTCTTTGCTCCTTTTCTCACACCTCGCTTAGATCGTCGTCAGTCCGAAGAACTTCTTCCTCTTCACCCCCCTCCTCCCCTCCGTCGCGGTCGGCACCCTCGGTCCACGGTCCATTCTCCAGCGTATGTCCCGTCCTTGCTCCCTTATCTCCCTCACCTCTCCCACAGCCACCCGCTTCATCACCCGTCACAAGGCCAGACAGGTCGTCGTCATCGAGGCAGAAGCAACAGACGTCGATGTATGTCCCTTCTTCACTCTATCCCCTCTCCTCATCTCTCCCTAGCCCGTCAACAAGACCGTCACCATCACAGGTGCTTCATTTTTCTCTTCTATTCCTTCTCCCTGACCCCTTCCAGACTCGTCCCCTCTCCGTCCCCTCGAGCCAACGAGCACCATCCACTATGACTATCTCGTATACGCTCTCGGTGCCGAAACACAGACATTTGGCATCCCCGGCGTAAAGGAAAACGCCTGCTTCATGAAGGAGGTCGCAGACGCAGAACAAGTCCGTGCTCCCCACCCATACACTCTCCCCTCTCACACAATCTCAGATGCAAAGACGTTTCTTGGATTGCGTCGAAACCGCCGCTTTTCCTGGCACCAGCGAGGAAGAAAAGCGTCGCTTGTTGCACATGGTACACCCATTCTCTTTCTCGTCATCTCCGCTCATCTTGCCACAGGTCGTCGTAGGCGGCGGTCCCACAGGTATCGAGGTCGCAGGCGAACTACACGACTTCCTCGAGGTTCGTCACCTTCCCTGCCAACTCTATCATCCTTCCTCACCCCACACAGGAGGATCTCAAGTCTTGGTACCCCGAACTCCATCCCTACATGCGTCTCACTCTCGTCGAAGCACTCCCCAGTGTCCTTCCCATGTTCAGCAAAGAGCTCATT
>JBBPLK010000192.1:16132-30517 GCA_038089735.1 Exsudoporus frostii
TGCACCAGCGCGGGCCGCGCGGCATGTGTCAGGCAGTCCGTCACCAAAACACCATGTGCTCAACCTAACTGGCTTTCGAGTCACCAGTGACGGCGTCCGCTCAAGCTCGCTGGCTTTCCGGTCGACGCCGCGTCCCAATTCGGGATCCGAGTTGTGGCGCGAAGCAGCATTGACATTAGTCTCGAGCCGTTCTCAGAGGGAAAGCACTCCCTAGCGTTAGGATTTTCCGCGATAGGAAACATTTGCTTCCCGTGTTCACCCGAATTTCCTACAACTACGTGATAGGCTCAGTCTGATGACCAGCCCTTCTAATGAGGCAAGCCGTCGATGCAAAAAGAAAATCGGATTGATGGACTACAGCGCCAAATGGCGCAGACTACACTAGCGAATATGCAACAGCCAAGCAACGGGCGTCTTCTCACGCCAAGGCCAAGACTACAATAATACTATGATGGGCTGACATCTAACCAAATGCCCTCTTTTTGTTCCTTTCTCAAAGTGTATCGTCTCTAGTCCGGATATGAAAATGACTATGGTGGGCAGCTCCAAGTTCATAACAGGTCGTCAAATGGTCGTGAACGTGTCTCGAACAAACCAAAAAAAAAAAAGATGGACGGATGGTCGTTCAAGCCGTGGAGATGGCCGTACCACCGTAATTCTGCTGCACGGTGTACGGTCCCAACAGCGGCGCGACAGGACCGATATATCCAGCAGCCTCATTCCCGGACCCGGGAACTGGGCCACCCTCGACGACGTCCTGCTTCGCCCACCGGCTCTGCGCCCTCAGGCGTTTCCCATACGCCAACAAGATCAGCCCCGTCGGGAACCCGGCGCAGCTCACACACGCCAACATCATGCTCGCGTTCCATATACCCAACATAGTATACAATGGCACTGCCAGGCTCGGGAACACCGCCGCCGCGATGTTCCGCACGGCAATGTTGGCAGCGAGGACCGAGGCCGATCGGGTGGGGTAGAGATCGATATAGTAGTTGAGCAGGGAGAGCTGCATCAACGTCATGCCCATGCCCACGGGGATACCTGACAGGATGGAAAAGAGACGGTGGATATCGGGGCGCGCGGCGAGCGCGAACCAGAACATGCCGATGGGGGTGAAGATGGATGCGAGGAGGACCCCTGGGAGACGTTCTTCGGGGGAGATCTCACGCTTCCCAGCGGATTGGTAGAAGACTTGGTTCCGGCGTGCTCGGTGCTGGGGCTTGAGGAAGATAAAGTAGACGGCGACGCCGAGCAGGTTACCGGTCCAGGGTGCAAGGAAGACAAGACCAGTCTCTTGACGGGACATGCCGTAGAGAGATTTGTAGACGTGTGGGTACGCCTACAGCGAATGTCAGCATCAGATGCGAGAAAGGGTTGCAATGTGAAAGCACCTCGAGAAGGAGAAACAAGAGTCCGTAGACGAACGCGTGATAAAGCGTGGTCCACGTCACGATTGGCTCGTGTGTAAGCATGGCTAGAAACGCTCACGTCAGCCTCATCATCCACCCCTTCATAACACACTCACTGATCGGCGTGAAGAGCACTTCCTTCCAGATATTTGATGTAACTGGAGTGGGGCTCACAGAGATGCCTTGTTGTTCTGCAACCCTTCTCTGGATCGCAGAAGGCTCTGTCTCTGGGAGAAGTGCGAGGAGGCCTGCGATGATGGCAGCCCAGAAGGTGATGAACCCCATCAACCATCGCCAGGGCACAAACATGCCGAGGACCGACGCTGGCACAGGACCAAATGTAGGTGCACCCTGCAACATAACCGTGAAGAGCGCTACAAGCGGCGCACGTTCACGAGGGTTAAACATGTCCGAGAGTGAACCGCCATAGAGGGAGAAAACGCCGGACCCGACCAGGCCCGCGAGTGTGCGGGACCCGAGGAGGGTGAATATAGACGGAGACAGTGCTGTACACAGCGATAGTACTACATAGTGCTGTGTTCAGTCACAATCAAGATGACGGGCATGCAAGCGACTGACTGGTAAATCCCACCATGGATATTACATAGGCCGGTCGGCGACCGCATAATTCGCTCAGGGGACTGGCGATGAGCGGTCCAAAGATGGCTCCCTGGCGTAAAACATGTCAGATGAGTAAACATATACGGCGTTCAAATCGACTTGCAAAGTTGTAGAGGCCCACGCCAAGGGTGACAATGAATTCCGTGGTGTGAAAGTCTTCTTGGATCTGTTGCTGAATGCCAGACTAGAGTCTATTCAGTATGTGTCCATCTACAAACACAGATAGTCGGCTCACATAAAATGTCAGGGTGAGGTCACTGTGATGAAAGAAACGTGTATGAGAGTTCGGTGTCGCCCGTTACGAACCAGATCACTTACACAGGTGCAATGGAGTTCCAGATGACGAAGATGATCATCCACCGCCGCCATTTGCTCCATTGATGAGGGTCGTGCTCGCTGCTCAACATGTACGACCCGGAAGGCACTGAGGACATCTAATTGGAATAGGATGGACGGGCAGATGGGAAATGTAAAACCTTTATACTTCTACCTTGCACCTTGTCATCTTGACTCGCCTTCCTGAAGGCCGTCCACTGGACTTGGCCCGAGCTTGGAGCGACCAATCGCCAAATTCGCTTCCGTTCGCGTACAAGAGTGTCAGAGACGTACAAAGGAAATGGTTCCCCGCCATGGAACGACTGCTATTTTTACGATTCGACAGCAGCCTGTGGAATGATCATGCCCTGTGATCCGGCATCATCATGACTGTGTTTTTCAGGCATAGTCGCATCCGAACCTGCACCGGCAACGTCAGGTGTAGTCGCTAGGAGGAGGAGAAGGTTCCGAACGAGAGGTGATTTCCAATTTAAACATTTGGCTGTGGTTTTGCGCCAGGACGCTTGAGCGCATTTTTGGCATCGTCACGTCCGAACGTACTCCATTAGTAGTCGCTAGAGAAGGAAGGTTCGAACCAGAAGGTGGTTCCCAATTTAAATGTTGTGATCTGACGCGATCACGCATTCGTGTTGCAGGGGTATTCACGTACGTACCTGCTCCACATAATGTCAGGTATACTCGCCAGGAGAAGAAGAGTCCGAACAAGAGGTGAATTCTAATTTAATTTCCCCATCGCCTCCAGAGCCCGTCACCCGAGACCGCGAACTTTTTCTCACAAGCATCGGTTGGCAGGGGGTGGCTGCTCACCAGGGCGCCGAAGTTGCACCATGGTACCACAGGCTTTCTGGCGAATTCAGAAGCCCGCGGGATGTTGTACCTGCCAGCTAGATGGAGACTGCCAAATGTAGTGAATGTCCTAGTCAGACGATATTCTTGTACCTGCCATGGGAACCAGTCGCAACACAGGCGCAAATGTTCGTGTGTTCAATACAGTCAGAGTCTGAGATGGTACTAGCTAAAACAACGCTATAATCAGTGCCACTCAGTGCGGAAATGTAATGGTGGCGTTCTCACGATCATAGATGGGCGTCTGAGCTTGGCGAGACCGGGGTACATATAACGTTTTCATCGCGGCTACTTTGCTTCCAAGTTCCAGCCCATCACTCCTTGACGATAGTCACAACAGGCTACGTCCTTTTACATTTTATCAGTTTCCCACCTGAGGATTGCTGTAATCCGAACAAGAACCAGACGAGGCCAGCAGCAATCGGGCGGCGCCTTGCCTCAACTGCGACCCCAACGCTTCTATCCGATTCTGTTTCTACATGGTGCGATTTTCAAAGCAGTCAACCATACTCATTAGGGAGCACAGCTTCATTCTGGGAACGCCACTGGCATCTGCCATGGACGGGTCCGAGCTTTGTCAAACACTGGACCACAATCTCAGCGAATCGAAGGCAAGTTGAAAGAAAGCTAGTATCATTGATAGAAATGACTGATGCGGGAACATTGAGAGTCGACAATCTACGGGAAGCGTCGACTTAAATATGGATTCGACCTGCCTTGTAGTACCAAGGTGTACGACAACGTCGACAAGGAAAAATACTGAGTGCCCCAAGAAAAAACAAAGCTTAACTGCGCAAACAACAACACAAATGACGGCCACATTGGAAATCTTCCGATTTTCTGGGTATATAGATAAGTTACAGCACCTAACCTGGAGAAAAACAGAGCGTGGCTCGGTCCCACGAGCCATTCCATTTCAACGCTCGGCGCTTGAGATGGAAGATATCACCATCCGAACGTTCTACGTTCCACAGTCAGCCAAAAAACACAAGAAAAGTCCGGGAGGACGCACTCCTCATGTATTTCGATCCCTCCAACTGCCCATCTCCTTCCCGGATCTACCGCAGACACAGCCTGCGAAACTTCATCCCCAAGCCCAACGGGGCCACACGTCCCTACCACGACACCTGTGATGTCCATGTATGCTTTCACGCTTGATCCGTACGATACTGCTCGCGCAATCACCGAGTCTAGCACTTTGGCGATCCTTGGGCGTCCCGCGGTGAGTGTCAACCCGGGGGGCAGGAAGTCCTTTGCAGGTGGGACATCCGCTGCGCGAGTGTAATGCACGGAAATTCGAAGCGGCGTGCGCGTGCTTTGTTGGATGAGCGAGCTGAAGAGGGGAAGGAGTGGGTTGAGCGCGCCTGCGTAGGATCCATATCAGTCAGTTTCAAAGGAGTAGCATAGTTTCCAAGAGTAGAAATATGAACGCACAAGGATCCTGGATGCACCAAATGAGTTCTATGACCTTGACCCTACTCGAATCTTCATAGTCCCTCTAGTCCCCGCTGTCAAGAATCATCTATACGACCCAACTACGCAACTCACCTGAACAAGATCCTGGATTGCAGACAGTGCAAACGTGATTCCGCTGCCTCCAACGACAAACATCGCAGCTGAAAAACTCGAAAATACCGAGTGTCCCGCACCACCTGTTGGTTCCCAAAGTGAGTCCAACATTGACTCGACAGGGGAAGTAAGGAAAAGCCACACCGTATGGTCCATCGAGCATCACAGTAACCATCCTGGTCGCATCTCCGTCTTCACACCCATACCCAGCAACTTTTGCCATCTCATACAACCGCTTCGTCCATCCCCCCGCATTCTTGCACAACAACACAAGGCCGTCCGGCGTCTTGGCAACGCTTGCAATGGTAAACGGATGTACCTCCGCCCAGCCGATCAAGCCCATTGCAGACGATAGCACACGTATCCGGACGTGCTGACCCGCACGCCAGCCTGCGTTCAGCGCGGGAATTTCAATCCGCGTAACAGCGAGATCGGGAATGGGTCGTATGCGGGCATAGAAGATGCGTGTTTTGAGGAGGCGGAGGACGCGATCGAGACCGTATGCAGCAGTAGCAGCAATGATGTAATTCAGTGTAGTCTTTTCATGTGCATAAACCTATCCGTGCACCATGAGGCAACGATCAGTGTCGGCGACTTTCTCGAACTAGTGGAGCTTACCATAGGAAGGAACACAATGAAACAGATGATGTGTATGGCAATGAAAATATTATAGGCTTTGCGCCTCCAGAAAGAAGTTGAGAAGAAGCACAAAACGTCTATGGAAACCAGGGCAACAAATGCCATCCTGTTTGCAGGGATTTGCATGTTCGTCGTGAACTTGCCCTCAAAAGTCCACTTATAAACTATTGAAATATTAGCGCTTTGTACTCGACGAAACATGAGGATAAGACTCACTATAACCGACAGCATGGATATTTGAGAGCAAGACCAACAGCAGTCCTGCGAAGCGGTGTATATAGTTGAGCTATTCAAATTCCGCAAACAGATGCATCAGAATCTGCACAGATGCACGAACACTACGAGAGAACAAACTATCCGCTAACGGATTCAGACTCACTTTTTCGTACCCCATCCCGAGACACATTCCTACAATGTTATTTTTCGTCCCAAGCACATACACTATCGGGATCTGCGACATTGCTACGATACCCATCCTTACAGGGTCCTCGAACGGGTTGCTCTTCAAGAACGACGCATACACGAGAACGGCTGCGTACAGGCCCAGTATGAGCGCCTGGCCCACACTGAACCCGGCATTCAGCCTGTGCCGTAAAAAGCCTCCAACCGGTGGGAGAATCGCCGACCATGCGCGGAAGTGCGGAGGAAGGTTTGAGACCGAGCCCAGAGTGCGCGTAGATGCATGTCGGATGAGATGGGTGTGGGCAACGTACGTATGCGACTCCTCAGACATCATAACGCCGTCTCGCACATGCTCAGGCTCGTGCCCCAAGGAAGAGGGTTGACCAGCCACCTGTGGCGATAGATCCTTTTCATTCGACGGTGATGGATCCTTTGAGCCATGGTGGTAAGTAATTTGGGATTGTGGTCCGCGAAAACGCGCGGTTCCAAGGTGGATGGAGCGGAGAATATGCCCATGTCTCCACTCTGCTGCGGAGGAGAAACGTGCAAAGGCACGCGGGAGCGTCGAAAGTGCGAAGACGGTGGCGAGGGCGACGATGAAGATGTTGATGTGGAGGACGAGGCTGAAGGGGTCAACGGCCATTCTTAGATATCCTCGGAAGGATCGATGTTAAGAGAAAATAGATGCCAGCACCGAACTTGAATTTGATGGAGCGCGCGCGGTGCTTGCAAAGGAGTGTGGAGCGCAAGTACGAGCAAAAACGAGACTGGACGGATCGAACGGACCCGAGCTCCCAACTTGAACGATAGGGAGAGAGAGAGCGGTAGTTGCAGCTACCAGGACACAAAAGACTGTAGTAAGAGCTGAAAGAGAGACTGTGAATCGTGGCCACCTCAATGCTGCGGGACTATTATAACTACCAGACAACGAACCCCGATAAGCAAGCTGTGGAAGGTCCACAATTGGGTGCCCCATTATGTACACCATGCGGACGTCGGAAATGAGGGCCATGGCGGCGGCAACGTGTCTGGCAAGTGACCTCGTGTGTGAGTTCGTGACATTTCAGGATCCAAGCGTCAAAGAAATAAGCTGGCACGAGATCTCTGTCCCAGTCTCCATAGATATGTAACAGGGACCGGAGACGCGCTGTCAGGAATTATCGATGACGACGTTTCTGATATATTGGGTTGCCTTTTTTTCTGGATCGGGCAGGGCAGGTGGCTGTGGGCCATCGCGGCGTCTTTCAATCCTTGTACATGTGGTTCTCTTCCATTGGGCAGAATACACAATGGAAGCGGATCCCTCGGACGACCGCCCAATTTGCCTCTTGGTGACGGACTTTGCCCTAGGTCGTTGCGATGTTCGTGGTGTCCTGGTGACGTGCAATATCAGTCCTCGTATAACTCTCTCTCGTGGTCCCCAGAGCGACTCGAACGCTAATTCTCGAGCCAGGCACAGTGGTCTCATATAGCTATGGAGTGCATTCTGAACCCTCAGCACCAGAAGCTCCACGGCGGTGATCACCGAACATGATCAAACGATCAGTACGAGTCAACCCTAGGTGTAGAGTATAGGAACAAGGCCCAACTCTGACATCTGACATTGGGTGACTGGTTGACCTGGACGTCGGAGCAGGTCATCCATATTACCGAGTCGCATCCGCGTCTCGATCGGCTATTCGATCGGCTCTCGAGCCCAACCAGCTACTACGATAGCCCTCCAGACAGCTCTTGGTCACTGCGACGTCTCATGTGGTCTGGGAGATAGACCGTAGTGATCTATGTGTAAACTCCGGGATCGTCTCGGTAGTACGCATACTTATGTTTGAACCAGCGATGACGGAACCGACCTCGATGGTTTTCCAGATCCGGTGAAGAAAACGAGACAGATCCTGGTTGGACAGGTGGCGTGGGCTGATGTATAGTGGCGTCGTCTCGTCGAATGGGCTCTCAAACCCAAACGCACTGTCACGAAACATCAGGATGGCGGCGGACGGGGTGAACCCCCACAATCCTTGATAATCGACATCTCACATGTGGTTTGGGAGATAGATTATACCAATCTATTTGAATTGTGTAAATTCCGCGGAGTGGTATTTACCCCTCGTGTTGAACGGTAGTAGTAGTCATTGCAAGTAGATATTCCATCGTCCTCCGATGGGCCAATATCCAATATCCACCCGGTCGCGTTATGACCCAACTGTGCCTTGATGGTTTGAATGGTGATGCCATGTTTGAGAGAGCTTTTCCAGCTCAACGTCGTTGGTGACAGGAACAGTTACGAACCATGGAACATGATCATGCATCATTCATGACACATTGTGGTACACTAGCCTGGTAATGACCCGAACCACAGTGGTTCGGACTCCAAACGATCACCCAACACCAAAATTTTGGCTATTTTGGCTCTTTGGTGGGTTTTTTTTTGGAAGTTAATAGTCGCTCCCTTGTGTGTATTAGGCTTTGCACCTGCACTGATTGTAGTTTGCAATAATGACAGCTAGTCATTCCCCGCTGCTAGACCACCTCGGGAGGGTGCTGGTGGCTCCAAAATGGTGCAGCAAATACAAGGCAAGCATTGCTTGAAGTTTGCTTACTAAAAAGTATCGAATAAGATATCATGTTCATTGTTTATTTTTCATCCTGCTTGTCACATCGTTCCTTTCATTCACTCACCCAGTATTTAAATTTTATACACAACATTTGACTAGTGCTACATTCTGCGGCTTGGGGGTTATTGCACGAGCCCAGTGCTAAGATGTATAATTGCACATAGATGTGCTAGCACTGGAGTGTAAGCACTAGTATTGTTATCAGTGACGGCACGTGCACGAAAGGCACAATCTTCCTACATAATAGGCCTAGGATCGGATCCGGGGGCCACTTAATGCCGCTCGGATAAATGGCGTAGGGAGAATGCCGGGAATACGCAGCCGGATTAGTAGACACCGAATCAAGCGCTCCTTTCACACATTCCGTCTTCGGAAGTTCAGCAAGGTACTTACTCAGTTCAGAGACCTCCTCAGTTCGTGTTTGCGTTTGCGTAAGGCGAATAAATACTCGCTGCGCACTTCTGGACGCGGCCATGGTGCAGCCGATTACGTTTCACCAGCAATCAAACGGGGCAAAAAAAGGGGGGTGGTTAGCTTCGTGATGGATCCTTCTGCTACTAACTTAGAACTTATTGGTACAGGAACCAGATGCCAGAATGGCCCGCAAGTATAAAAGTCTGCCCAGTAATGTCTCAACCTATCCTTCGACACGCCCTTAGCCCATATACATGTCCGAGTCCCAGGGCCCACTGTGTGTGTTGACCTTTGAGCAAGATCCCCGGCAATGGGGCAAGTGGCGACGATGGATAATTGCACTTGTGATATGGAACTTGATGGCACCTGTGTCGGTGTTCTGTTTTGTTGGTCATGTCGACTGAGCACTCACAATACACCCTTCAGTGATCTTGCCACCACCTTCTACGTGAGCAAATAACTTGATCTGTGATTCACGATTGTGCCTGACTCAGCTACAGTCAGGCATGCAGCAGCAGATCCAAGAGCACTTCCACCCAACAGACTTCATTGCCACACTTGGTGTCGGCCTCTTCAACTTTGTAAGCATTTGTGTCGTTGAAGCACTTCCCCACTTGACAATATCCTGCCAGGGTTCAATTTTTGGACCGCTGATCGGTGGCCCCTTGAGTGAGCTCTATGGCCGCAGACCTGTCTACATCGGTGCATCTGTAGGCTTCGTCTGTAAGTCCCTTCGCGGCCGACAATCAGTGCTTACTGACTTGTTGTAGTCTTCTCCCTGGCTGCCGCGTTGTCCCAAACAATGGTCGCCTTGTTAGCTTGTCGTGCATTGTCGGGTTTGATCGGATCTGCCATTTTTGCCTTGTACGGCGGATCTCTTGCGGACATGTTCAATCCCGATGAGCGAGGCTCACTTGTAGCCTTATTCACGATTGTTCTCCAAGGTGCACCGACTATTGGTCCTGTGCCATCGTCACTACTTGGTACTATTGTTCACTGGCGCTGGCTGATGGCGTGTATTGCTATTTGGGTTGCGATCATTACAGCTGTGGTGATTTGTCTTCCAGAAACTGAAGTAAATGCAATACAGAGAAGAATTGCCAAAGAACAAGGATCGGGTGCTCCCAAGGACTACATTCCAGCTCGACCATCAGGCCACTGGAGGGGTGCGCTTTTGACTCCAATCAGTAAGTCTATTTCTGTTTGATCGGTTTAACATGATAATTCAACACCGAAATTTTGCTCAGCAATGCTTCGACGTGAGCCAATTGTCATTTGGACGACACTCTATCATGCATTTGTCTATGGCCTTTTGTTTCTACTTCTCGAAGCAAGTTCATCGAGTAATCCTTCTTTTTTCACCCCATCTCACACTCTATCGTGTAGGCGTACCCGCATGTCTACAAGTCACACTACTCCATGTCTCGTCAACATGCCAGCTTGGCATTCATTGCGCCCTGTGTCGGAAATCTCCTTGGTGTCCTTATCTACTTTCGTGTCCTCAAACCTCAGTATGAAGCTCACCAACATGCAATCCTTGTCCAGTCTCGCGGAAAAAAAGAGATTCCGCCAGAACAGCGTCTTCCAGGCGTCTCACTATCATCGCTCTTCACACCCATTGGCATGTTCTGGTTCGCATTTTCCGCAGACCCAAACGTCCACTGGCTCGCTCCAGTTTTGTCAGGTGTTCCAGTAGGAATGGGCATGACTCTCGTGCAGTTGTCGTTGTTCAACTACTACATCGACCTCTATCCGACCAAATCAGCCTCCGTAATAGCCGCGAACTGCGCTGTTCGTAATGTCGTTTCCACGATTTTCCCTAGCTTGGGTGCTCCATTGTACACTCGTCTCGGCATCCGTAACGCCAGCTTATTACTGGCCTGCATCAGTTGCATAGGGTTCCCTATGGCCCTCATCCTACTTTTATACGGAAGAAAACTACGTGCAGCAAGCAAATGGGCGAAACAGGATGTTATCGAGGTCTCTGATTCGGCGCCCTACTTCGATGCTGTCACACCACTTATAAGTCAACTCCCCCACCCCACGTACGGTGGAACTGGCTCCTCCAACTAAAGAGCCCTTACGTCGCTACCTCTTTATGATCTACTCTACGACTCATCACGATTTCTTTCGAACACGAGAGGATAACCGAATCTCTTGAAACACAAACCTTGTAACTATTCCGGTTCATCGCACCATGACCCAAACACCCCGTGTACAATGATACGCTTGTCACTTGGAAATCCAATCGTTATTGTTTGCATTGACGGATTGTTTTTCGTCAGACACCGTTCTCGCATCGCGTCAAGTGGTGCACGCTTGTCCAGAGTACAACCAGGTCCTTGGATCCGAACATACAACTGCAGCGCCAACTTGGGTCCCATGGGATTCGTGGGGCTTATCAGTTAATGGTCCCTTCAGGCTAGCCTAGGGAGTGATTAGAATGACCGCTCGGAAATTACCACCACATCCTGGATAGTTATTGCAAAATTTCCCATAATTACAGACCTACATGTTGCAAGAGTCCAGTATTTATGGCCCGAATTGTCAACCCTGCAGGGTCCAAGCACGCAGCCTGCGAGCTCCTTCAAGTTCCACTCACGACGGAGATGACAAGCGCACACCGCCCGAGCTGCCCTGGCAACGCATTGACAAGGCTCAACTGCCCGTCATGAATGCCTAGGGAAAAACCGCGGCCGTCGCTGATCTCATCGACTCCACTCACTTTAATATTTCCAGGCTTGTCCGTGGATACTCGCTGGTACCCACTTAGTCACATCAGTTCGTTCTCAGTTCGCGCTCGTGTATATTAACGGTGGCTCGTATTGTATCTGTTTTTCGCCCGGTCACGAGTCTCACGACAGCAAGGTTTCTACCTGACCTTCGTTGATACATGGTAATGGGTTTGCAGTCCAGTAGTTAGGCTGCTTTGCTGTGCACAACTCACACTCGGACGTACGTGCCAACAGAGTCTCGGTTCAAGATGAGTCTGAAGCGCTCCTTGGTTTCGCAGCTCTATGCCAGTGGCCACACAGATTGAGCCATCTAAGGTACGCACTGCGGAAAACGGCCGAACGATACGCAGCTAGCTGTAGCAATAAATGAAGACGTAATCTTACTGTGCATGTGTCAGTGGTAAGTAGGCGCGCCGCGTGCGCAGTACCGACCCTACAATGTTTGTTGAATCATAACCTCATCCATCGGGCCTTTGACGAAATGCAGGCGGAGAGTACAGTGAGATGACAGCCACGTCGGACCGCGTGTGTATGACAGCGATGTCTGAATCCCCGGTTAACTTGAACTTCCTTCCAAGACGCCAAACAGGCGAAGGAACACACTCGTGCCTCCTCACTCTCCCTTCCTGTGTGTAAAAGTTGTTATGCCACATTGCGACCAGGGATCCAGATCGCCGCTATCTCCCCCCCCCCCCGGAGTCTTAGGTTCGACTCTCGTACATCCACAGCCTTTTCGTCGGACTCCGAGCCGTCTAGTGTGATGCAAGCCTACTAGTATCTGCAAGACGGGTGTGTAACGTTATCGCTAGGCGACTCTAGTACCATACTTAAAGCGACATAAGTTGAAGGCAGAAAATGGAAGTCATAAAGTCGAATACGAAAATAAAACCGCTAACCAAAAACAAAAGCTGAATTCAGCTCTCGAGCAGGTTTTTCATACTGTTGATTTGAACACACAAGCTTCCCGCAGCACCACAGCCACCGTGGGATTGGCCGTCGAATCGGCGTCGATCCTGATTCTACTCTAAAGCTCTTCAGTCGGTTTTCACTCCGTCATCCCAAAACTCGCTTCAGAAAGCCGATAGGCATCTGCTGCGCGAACTGCAAGCCGAATAGCACGACAGTCTACCGAAGGTATTGACATTTCGACCTTAAAGTCAGGCAGACCTGGGCCCGTTTCCAGGCTGATCTTGATCAGTAATATTATCAGACTGAAGGAAATTATTCAGCAAGGCCTGTCCGTTGAACCAGTGGCATTGGTCGGGATGATTTCATCAGGCACCGTATGGATATTCCCTTTGGTGGCGGGAGTGCCGGCACACCATGTTTCCATAAAAAAGGCATCTGGATACCCTATCTCTTTGCTCCTCTTTTCTTCCTCCGCAGGTCGTTCCCGACGTCGTTGACCCTCGGCTTCGGAGGAAACTGGTGTCTTCTATACCAATTGTACTGCTCTCCACATATTGGTGCTCTTCGAGCCCTTTGACACTCTCCTTTTCAGACATTCACTTGGAACAACCATTCAAATAATCATGCAGTTGGAAGCACTCGCCCCTTCTTCGACTTCTACGTCTGAAGTTTCGAGCAACACCTTGGTGTATGACTTGGATATTTTCATCCTCGCCATGATCCTCCTCTTTTCCTTGCTCAATGCCCCCCGTGCACTTGCGTACATTGCGAATAATCGTTCAGACTTATTCCAGGGTTATTTCCTACCCGCCCTCAGGACGCAGCGGTCCCTTCCAGGAGTGACGCTGCAATCCACAGGGAAAGGGCCACTAGAATCTTTTGTCCCTGGTCTTGAACCAGCTGCGGCGCTCAAACGACCCTGGCACTTGCCGGTGTACTTCTCGCTCAGGCACCCCGCAGCAAGTTTTATGCAATATCGTGTCCTTGAGAATTACACTGTTGTACAGGCCCTCTTGATGGCGGGATATATTGCCGCAGTCTTTTATGCTGCATTTTATGGATCAAATCCATTCACCGACCCCTCTCGCGCTGGGTGGGTTATTACGTCTCAGATCCCAGTTGTGTATGCACTCGCTACGAAGAACAATGTAATCGGGCTGCTCGTCGGTGTTGGGTATGAGAAGGTTCGTGTTTCAAAGTCGATTCAAAGCTGAAGTATTTCAGCTGAAATTTCATTAAGCTCAATTTTCTTCATCGTCATGTTGGACGCTTGATGGTGATCGGGGCAAACGTCCATGCCATCGGCAATAGTACGTCGTTACCCCTAACCACGTACATGGGAAAAGTTCATCTCAGACCGGTCTTGTGTGTTTTCACAGTATACCAATGGAGTTTGGCGGGCGACATCTCACAGCAGATTGCCCAGCCATATGTTCGCTGGGGCATTATCACTCTAGGCTGTTTTGATCTTCTCGGTTTATTCTCATTACGGTATGTCCGGACAAAATCTTACAACCTCTTCTTTGGAACGCACGTTGTGGGATTGATTGTTGCGTTGTTTGCTGTAGGTAGTTTATATCCGCCTCCACTTGCCCGACTGACTGTTGCTGTGCTGTAGGCATGTTACCACCAACGGGCCTGTGTCCCTTACGTTATCGCAGGTTCCGTTGTCTATGGGCTTGACCACGTTGTTCGTGCAATCAAGACCCGCTTTGCCACCGCAACCCTTCGAACAATCCCAGAATTGGGACTCACTCAAGTAGATATCCCTTCCCTTAACGCTGGTTGGCGCGCCGGTCAACATGTTCGTCTGCGTGTCCTCTCCGCTGCTATGGGTCTTTGGGGGATGACCGAGGTACACCCGTTCACTATTGCCAGCGCAACCAACACGGA